>JAMZAV010005164.1:0-136264 GCA_024449915.1 Sweltsa coloradensis
TTTTACATTAAGGTTCTACCCGCGGCGAATTTGGTCACTCACTTTCACATTATTCTTGTAATAATGTTATGTCGGGTTGTCTCTATTCGTGAAGGAACGTGAAAAGGACCAAACACATTGGCTCCATATTGTATGCAGGCATATCGCGCTACACCTCACTGCAGCACAGGACAGTCACCTTTCTTTATGGATTAAGGCCGTGATTTGGAATTACCATTTGATGCAATCATAAAACCATCGAGAACACGCTTTGACACTGACACAAAGTCACAAACTACAGTAGTGAAGTTATTAAACGTTTACAGGACACTTTCAAGGAAGTAAGAGAAAGAGCTAGACGTTGTACAAACAGACAGCACGAGTATTATAACAGGTCAACAAAACCAGTCACTTATGGGCTAGGCGACAAAACCTCCTAAAAAAGACGAGTAGATTACTGTTAAATTGAATAGAAAATTAAATTGTTCTTAAAGACGTCATGATCTTGTAAAAGTAAAGTTCGTTGGAAGAGACCAAAAGATTGTAAACTAAATATTTATATGGAATAATTTGGCAGTAAGCGAACAATTGGATTCTCAGCACAGTGGCTCCTTGTGGCATCTTAAAGAAATGGACACCATAAACAATAATAAATATAAGTAAATAATAAAACCATTAATAATGCAAACATCGATAAATGGTAACCAAGACATTATAAGGTGTGGTATTCATAAGTAAAGACAGACCCACAATTATGCAATTAATATAAGAATGAATAGAAATAAAATAATTGTTAAATTCCCACTTTTATATAGGAAATATAATTAAACAAAATGGAAACATCAAGGTCTACAGTTGCGTACGAACCTGGTCTAGTTCAGTAGCACGTGCGGTCAACAACAAGTAGATTATTAACGATGTAGTTAAGGCTAAGTACATTCTAATGAGATGGAAATAGAATTAACAATAACAATTGACGTTTGGTAGAGAAACGTAGGAAGTATAAATATTATTGAAATAGATGAATGCTGGAATTGAACTATTGACTAGCATAGATATAAATAGTAAATTAAATGTAAAATTTTAGTAATACGAGAGGAAAGTGAGACGCAGGAATAAATAATGTTTGTTACAGATGAGAAAATGGTTTCGATCATTCTGTTATGCAACCTAATGATCATAGCTGCAGGAACAAGCGACGACGACTTCGACAAAGGGCTGATCTTCCTTCCCGATTCAACCCTACTTTTGACCAGCGACAAATGGATGCTGGGCATTGACATCGATTTGGCAACGTATTCAAAGCTGATTGAGACATATGTGGAAAGGTGGGAAGTATAACTAACATTTACTGCACAGGTATCATCAACGTTAACTGATTTTGAAAGACGTATTAAAAATGTTTTAGAATCCAAAATTCAGTTTCTTTTACAGAAAGCAGATAAGGCTACAGAACGCCTAAATATAATTCATGGTACTATTACACCACAAGAGCATCGCGCACAACGTTCGATAATAGATGGGGTAGGACATGTAATGAGATTTTTATTTGGAACAATGGATACTTAGGACTTAGAAAGAATAATACACGGTTTACAGCGCTTACCCAAAGCAATCAGGCCATAGGGCATTTGATGACTGAACAGGTTTCATTTATTAAGGAAGGAGTAAGACGAATTGAACATAATACAGCAGATATTCAAAAAATTGATAGATTAATTGGAATAGGAAATGGGAAATTAAAAAATCTAGAAATACCGTTAAAACTCGTGAACGCAACCCTTCGTAACGCACTTGGTTACACTTTTGGAATAACTTCTGTGTTTCGTAAGCTAGAAGCTACAATTATAGATATTATGCAGGAAATTGAGCAACTTTAGATGTCTGACATCCAGAGTTGGATCCCGCAGGACTTGGTTTGGGCACAGGAGGACCTGGCATGGAACCCGATCGGATCTACCGATCCACGCATGTCGGATTTTCAGCCCCCTTGGATAACCTCGACGAGACGGCAACTAAAGCCCTCCCGTCGCTGCGCGATTTGCAGGCTCTATGGGCATGATCACCTGACCTGCCATCACGCCCTGCATCGTGCTCATCCACCGCCGGGGGACGGCTTGCCGCAACGACGCCATCAGTCACGGCTGCAGCGACACGTCCAGACGCTCAGGACCTCCCTTCCTCAGGAGATGGTAGCCTCTATCTCTCGGCACCCCCTACGCCGTTTCCGGGATCAACTACCCTCAAGTATACAAACAGGTGCGCGTTGGCCTTTGCGCGCCTGTTTCCTGTACCACTCGCACGGCGCTAGCATCGACGGAATTGTCAACACACCCACCCATGATTCTTCGCCTGCAGTGTCACCCACCCCCCTTGTCGGACGCCCCCCCGGTCCGTCGCGGTCATCGCTCGCCGCCAGCACTACACCTGCGACAACCCGGCACCCCCTCTGGAAAACTCCGCCGCGGGCTTCTCGGGAGTATTCCGGCAGGATCACTCCTCCCTATGGCCACGACCTCCCAGAGTCGGCGTTGGCCGATACACCACAATGGACCCTGTGGATGTACAGCCGTTTTCCATGGGAGGATTACCCGGCGGCTCCCTGGAATACTGAGCCTCCCAACGAGAACACTGTGCTCCACGTGCCTTTCGACCCTATGTCCCCCTTTCCAGAATCTCCGGTACAGCCAATCATCGAGTGAAACAAAAACATTCTAAAACACTTTTGGCTACAAACGCATTTCGAACACTCTGTGTAGTGATTTTCATTGTCTTATCTTTGTTTTGTTTAAAGATATTATTCATTTATTTTTCTTTGCATGTTTAAAGGTATTTTCTTTTGGCCTCTTGTTTTGTTTAGTTTACATTACGGTTTTGGTATCTATTTTCTGCTTTATTTTCACAGCTCACCAACATATCTACGACTGGATGACACACGTTTTCTCAATTTCTAAGCTTTGGGTAAAGAATTTTTTTTAACCAATAGAAAGAAAAAAAACACTTGCGTGTACAACCAAAATAAAAAAAATGCTTTACTTGTAAAACTGGTGTCAAATGCATAAACATTTTATTTCAAATCACATTATTAGGAAACGACTTTCCATTTCAAATATTTGAATTTAATGAGATATTCTAAGTATTACTTGAATGTTTACACACAACGAATGGATTTTCAGAAGCCATAGATAATTAAAGGAAAATTATCGTTACCTACTAATCACCTTGTTTTCCCCATGTCATCACCCCTACCTCGCTGTCGCGGTATAGGAGGATGTGTAAACAGGTGTGGACCACTTTTATTTTACTCTGCACTATAGTTTGTTAAAACCATAGGGGAAGCACGTGGTCTAACACCGAAGTCCGGGGCACGTTCTCGTACCTGGAGTCGCAATTTTTCTTCCCAGAAGCTGCACCGTTCACAGCATCGGTCGATTCAACGACTCACCGGGAGTCACAATTAAGCGTCACAGCATTGCTGAAGTACACCCCTTGCAGCAGGCTCCAGAAATACAGCCTGTTGCAGCCGATCTCCCTGTCGCCCGCCTCAGCTCGACACACGCAGAATGGCTCCGCATATTGTTGGACTCTTTCTGCTGGACGATTTCGTTCCCGACGACAACATTACGCCTTTATTTTCCCCCGTATCAACCATACCCGTGCACATGAAGTTTGCATGTCACCCACCAGCGCCAGCAGCAATTCAGGAAGAGTACGAGGACCGTCAGGTAACACCATCCTACGCCGACTTGCAGCGCCTAGGAAAGAGGACAACGGAATAAGCAGAGCTACGTGCCCTGCGACTCGACATAGACTCCCTGTTCGCCAACTGTCTCCCCTTTGACCCGATGGACCTTCATCCATCATGAACTGAAATTAATCGCCGAATGCAGTTTTTGACAAAGGCTGTCGCCTACCAAGATTCGTATGGCATTTGGCTGGACGACGAGCAAGACTTCTTGTCTCAGCTGTTAGTTGTGACCCACCCTTACAATGGAATTCTCAATTTTGACTGTATCAAGAGATTGTGCGTAAAGACAGTGCATTGTACAAGCAAACACGACATTGATTCACGACATCAGAGACGGACAGTGACAGTTGCTATGACGACATAAGCTATTCTTATGGACACGAATTCACTCCAGGTATTGTGATTTGATGTTCAGTTTTGTAAAAGTTTAAATAAATAAATAAATAAATTGTATTCAGAGTCTACCCACTCAGTTCAATAACTGATTTTCAGAGGGGAACAGTAATTTAAAGTGACCAAGTTAACCCTTTAGGCCCCGACGTAATCGACGAATGAGCGTTAATCAACCAAAGATCAGTGGCGTAGGAACTATTTTTTTAGTGGGGGGTTCACACTAAAGTTGACTACCTACAAGGTTGAGTGGGCAAACCGGGGTCTGGGGCGAAGCCCCAGCCGCCGGAGTCTTTTTCGCCGTAGGTGGGATTTTTTTCACAAGGTGACCTTGATAGGTGGCCTAAAACACGTTTTCAGACGAATTTTAATCATGAAAAAGGGTTACATTTTTAAGCAATTTCAGGTGTCGCAACAGCTCTGACTGCAGAGACCAATAAAATGCATTAAAAATTGATAACCTGACTAAAATCGGTCGACAGTCTGCTTCAGAGTGACAACATTGCACACAAAATATAATGAATATTAGTCTAAAATCAGATGGCAAGTCTAGTCTCGCAAATCACGAATCTTTCTAAAAAAATGTTAACGAACACCTTCCTTTTTGTTTGCAAGCCCGACTGTACTAAAAATCCTAAAAATCACCTAACAAGCTATAAGTTAGAAAATGTCACCCATACCTGGCTTGACCCCCCACTGGGGGGGGGGGGGTCAAGCCAACAAGAGGGGGGGGGAGTTCCCCTCCCATCACCCCCCGTTCCTACGCGCCTGCCAAAGATCGATATTTTTAATAGGAAATAGCGCAATCAGTGGTATGGACAATGCGAACACCCACGTATCAAAACCAGAATTCCCAAGGTCGATTCAGAACAACTCGGAATTTATTATGTGCTTTGTTGCTAGGACGGCTCCAAAGTCACCGTTTACAAACTCCTTAGACAAGAACTGATGGACTCAAGTCCAAATCAAAGTTAACAAAATTCTGGCGCTAATGGGATCCGAACCCTGGACCTTCTGCACTAGAAACAGATACGCTCACCACAAGACCAACGAGCCACACGATGTTTTAGATGAAAACTTTTAAATGGATGGAGCAATGTTGATAATATGGATTCAAATTCAAAACAATGTTCTACAACGTGAATCCCAGTTTACAGGTGGTATCATTTGTAATATTAGAATGTAAAATATTCAAAAACAAAGACGATTGCACATTGTGTATTACTAAGGCCATATTCGTAAAAAAAGTCGTAAAGGTCAATCTAACGATCGGAATATTTTAGAAACCGATTGATTGATGTTACATAACTGGCCACCCTTTTGGTCAAAAAGTAAGCCTTATGATATCCGTAGATTATATTGTAGAACGAAGAGGGTGAATGTTTGCTTGTATACTTTACTGCCGTAGATTATATTAGTAGAGCTGTTAAGCTGAAAAATTGTGCACTTTTTGAGAAAAGCATGAAACTTCTAGCATAGCTAGCTAATACCAATATATTCATTTTAAGATGTGGAGGGAAGTCAGATTTGACCTCTGAGGATACTGAGAGGTCAAATTCAAAATGGCCGCCACTCCACGATCCTAATGATTATACACGCTTAACTTGGGAAGCAAATAGTGTAGATAAGCCTTTTAGGTGTCATTTCCAATTAATTTTGGGAAGACCATTCATATAGTAACACTCACGTGTTCGTTAGGTCAAGGTCAAAGGTCAATTTTGACCAAAAAGGTGAACAAAATAGCATGCACAATCGTTTGTTTTCTACCTCATTTAAGAGAATACTCTACCTCAAAATGATGTATATTTGTATCACGAAGGCCGCCAAGATGACCAACATAGCCAAGATGACCACGCTGAGAGGTCAAATCCAAGATGGCCACCATTCTACCGGCTTAATGATTATACACACCTAGCTTGGGTAGCAATTAGAGTAGAAAGGCCTTTAAGGTGTCATTTCCAATTAATATTGGGATGCCCATTCTTTTGGTAACAATCACGTGGTCTCCAGAATGAAAGGTCAAGGTCAAAGGTCAATATTGACAAAAAAGTTGAACACAAAACATGCACAATTTTTTGTTTTCTACGTCATTTAAGAGAATACTCTACCTCCAAATGTTTTTTTTATCACGATGGCCGCCAAGATGACCAACATAGCCAAGATGACAGCGCTGAGACATCAAATCCAAGATGGCTGCCATTTTACCATTCTAATGATCATTCACACTTAACTAAGGGAGCAAATATTGTGAAAGGTGTAATTCATGTTGTCTTCTTTACTGCCGTTGATTATTATATTGAACGATAGTGGTGTATGTCTGCTTGTCTTCCTAACAGTCGTAGATTATATTATTGGTCGATGAGGGTGTATGTCTTGTTGTCTTCTTTACTGCCGTAGATAATTATCCAACCAAATACAAAAATTTGTAAAAAAAAACGGCAGCCAAGCTCTCCTTCAAAAGTCTTCGGCTGTGAATGCTGTGAGATATAGAAGTTGAGCCAAGCTTTTTATTCTTTCTCCCTAGTTTCGCTTTTAAAATAAGTAAGATCATTTCGCCTGTTGACGAGCGCCAAGCCAACGATTTTTGTGGTAAAAAAATAAATTTTTTAAATTTGAAATCATAAAAAAATGGCTTGGCCATTGAATTTGGTTCATGGCCAAGAATTTTTTTTATGATTTCGAGTTTAAAAATTTTACTTTTTTACCACAAAAATCGTTGGCTTGGCGCTCGTCAACAGGCGAAATGATCTTACTTATTTTAAAAGCGAAACTAGGGAGAAAGAATAAAAAGCTTGGCTCAACTTCTATATCTCACAGCATTCACAGCCGAAGACTTTTGAAGGAGAGCTTGGCTGCCGTTTTTTTTTTTACAATTTTTTGTATTTGGTTGGATATTACATCTTTTTGTTGTTCGTTCGCTATCAAGGTGTGAATGATTAAATTTGTTGAGTTCAAAGTTGTTTTTTTACATTTTTGGGCCCACGGTCCCCCCAAAGATACCCCTTAAATAAATAAATAAATAAATAAATTTTTATTTACAGACTACCCACTCAGTTATATAACAGATTTTCAGTGGGGGACTTTAAATCAAAGCGACCAAGCCAACCCTGCAGGCCCCGACGCAATCGACGAGTGAGCGATAACCAACCAAAGATCGATATTTTTAATAGGAAATATAGCAATCAGTGCCCAGTGGTATGGACAGTGCGAACACCCGCGGATCAACGCCAGAATCAACAAGCCGATTCAGAACAACTCTGAAATTTATTATGTGCTTCGTTGCTAGGACGGCTCCAAAGTCACCGTTTACAAACTCCTAAGACAAGAACTGATAGACTTAAGTCCAAATCAGAAGTTAAAAAACTTCTGACTTTAGCGGGAATCGAACCCTGGCCCTTCTGCATTGGAAGCAGATACGCTAACAACAAGACCAACGCACTAGCATAAGCACTAGATATTTATAATGGTTAAGAGCATGTTTAATTTCAAGCTTGTATACAAATTACTACGCCTGAGTAATTACGCGTTTTGATTTTGCTAGGACGGCTCCAAAGTCACCGTTTACAAACTCCTAAGACAAGAACTGATATACTTAAGTCCAACTCAGAAGTTAAAAAACTTCTGACTTTAGCGGGAATCGAACCCTGGCCCTTCTGCATTGGAAGCAGATACGCTTACAACAAGACCAACGCACTAGCATAAGCACTTGATATTTATAATGGTTAAGAGCATGTTTAATTTCAAGCTTGTACAAATTACTACGCCTGAGTAATTACGCGTTTTGATTTTGATTTTGATTTTGATTTTCATTTTCCCCGGTCCCAATTGCCCGGTTTTTGTTATATGAGGTACATCTGAGTGTGGCCCAAGTTTCAAAGTTCTAAGATGAACCGTTTTCTCGGTATAGCGTATTATTCATAAGAGTACGGAATTACCTACTTTTGATAATTTTGTTTTTTTTCCGGTACCCGTTAACCAATTTTGCTTTCCATATTCAAAAGTGATAAAGAATGAGAGATATCAAAATTTATTCCACGTTTGAAACATCTCAGTTGTAGCGTTTTCTTTGAATGATTCATTTCTTAAAGTTCAGATATGTTTTTTGACATTTTTGGGCCCATGGTCATCCCAAATTTAGCCCCTTGTGTTTTGGACGCAAGATATTTATAATGGTTAATAGCATGTTAAATTTCAAGTTTGTACAAATTACCACGCCTTGGTAATTACGCGTTTTGATTATCATCCAAATTTTGATTTTCTCCGGTCCCTGTTACCCGATTTTGGTTTTGAAAGCAAAAGGCACTGCGTCTGAAATACACCTAAGTGTGGTCCAAGTTTCATAGTTCTAAGATTTACCGTTTTCTATGTAGGCTAAAGAAATCTCCGCGGAGAACTCCTAGCCAGCCAGCCAGCCAGCCAGCCACCCACCCACCCACCCACCCAACCAACCACCAGCCAGCCGAAAGGAATTTGACGATGTTGAGAGAATTTTTTACAACACAAAACGAGTTGTCGGATCGGGTTGATTTTTCTTTTGGTATGTCATGGACCACATACCAGGTCATATACCGAGTTTCAAGATTGTAACTCTTTCGGGGCGGCGTGTGCAGATAGCTGAAAACCCCCCAACTCTGGTAGCTGTATATAGGGCCGGAGTTCGGTGTCGCCTAAGCATCGCATTGCTTGTCTGCCGGGCGACGACCGTCGCCCTAGATATTGAACGATGGGGTTGTTTGTCTGCTTGACTTTCCTAAATGCAATAGATAATAATATCAAACGATGTAGGTGATGTCTGTTTGTCTTCTTAAATGCCAAAGATTATACAATTAAACAATAGGGTTAAATATCTGCTTGTCTTCTTTACTGCAGTAGATTATATAATTAAACAATAGGTTGTGTGTCTTCTTTTCTTCTTTACTGCCGTATTTTATATTATTGAACGATGGGGTGTATGTCTGCTTGTTTTCTTTAATGCCGTAAATCATATTATTAAAAGATGGTGGTGTATGTCTGCTTGTCTTTTTTACTGCCGTAGATTATAGGATGAGCGTAGCGAGCGTAGCGAGCGAAGCGAAGATTCCATTTCACTACACCGGAGAAAAAAATCCGGAATGTTTTTTTTTTTTTTTTTCTGTATTTTTGTCTGTTTGTCCACACGATTCCGGCTAAACCGATAATCCGATTGCGATGAAATTTTATGGAGGCCTTCGAAATCTTTAAACTTAGAACTGCCACGTTTTTGAGCGCAATCGGAAATTTTTTTCTCATGAAAATCGCAATTTTACGATTTTTTTCGATTTTTAACAAACTTCTTCGAATTATAACACCTACATGCTTTTTCCGATTTTAATGATTTTTGCACAGAACTTTTATTTTATGAATAAAGATATTCTTGTGAAATTTGAGCGCAATTGAAAAAATATTTATCATAAAAATCGAAATTTTACAGTTTTTTTCTTTTTTTAAACAATTCTTTGGCTTATAACACCTACATGCTTTATCCGATTTTAATGATTTTTTCGCAGAACCTTAATTTTATGAATTAATATATTATTGTTAAATTTGAGCGCAATCGAGAAACTATTTCTTATAAAAATCGCAATTTTACGATTTTTTTTAACAATTACGATTAATTTAAAAAAAAATTAAAAAATTAAGTTAATTTTTAAGTTTAATTTAATTTAATTTTTTAAAAAATTCAACTAAGTAATAATTTTGCCACAGAACAACAAAAAATTCCCATAACACATGGCAGCTCAATGCACCAATTACGCTCATACAACAACGCGGCGGGACTTATGCGTTTTCCTAGTATTCTTAAACGATGGGGGTGTATGTCTGCTTGCCTTCTTTACTGCCGTATATTATATATTGAACGATGGGGGTGTATGTTTGCTTGTCTTTTTTACTGCCGTTGATAATATTATTTAGCGATGAGTTGTATGTCTGCTTGTCTTCTTTACTGCCGTTGATTATATAATTGAGCGATGGGGTGCATGTCTTCTTGTCTTCTTTGCTGCCGTTCATTAAATAGGGAACTGTCCTTCATTACCAAATTTGAATATGTCCCTACTAATAACCTCAAATACCGACCAGTAAAGTTTTTTATGCGTCCGGCTTTTATTAGCGCTAACTGTGAGCGAGGAAAAATTTGAACTGGGCTTTGCGCCGGAAAACGGCCATGCGCCATTGCAGGTGGGCGTGACGTCATCGTGAGGTTCGCCGAGGCGGCGAGCTGGCAGTTCTGCCAATCAGCTTCCCCTCCTCACCTCACGATTACGTCACAACCAAAAGAGCGCGGACTTAAGTCTTTGTGCGGGAAGTCAAACCCCAGGAACTTTGAACATGCATAGAATCTACAGATTTTATTTTTTATAGTTTATTTTAATTGCGATGTTTATTAAATTGAATGTTACAAATTACTAAATACGTGTAAGATATATTTGAAACCAAGGTCAGTTCCCTATTATTGAACGATAGGGATGTATGTCTGCTTCTCTTCTTTACTGCCGTTGATAATAATATTGAACGATGGGGATGTATGTCTGCTTCTCTTCTTTACTGCCGTTGATAATAATATTGAACGATGGGGATGTATGTCTGCTTCTCTTCTTTACTGCCGTTGATAATAAATAAATAAATTTTTATTTTGAGTCTACCCACTCAGTTATATAACTGATTTTCAGTGGGGGACTTTAAATCAAAGCGACCAAGCCAACCCTGCAGGCCCGACGCAATCGACGAGTGAGCGATAACCAACCAAAGATCGATATTTTTAATAGGAAATATAGCAATCAGTGGTATGGACAGTGCGAACACCCGCGAATCAACGCCAGAATCATCAAGGCCGATTCAGACTAACTCTGTGAAATTTATTATGTGCTTCGTTGCTAGAACGGCTCCAAAGTCACCGTTTACAAACTCCTAAGACAAGAACTGATGGACTTAAGTCCAAATCAGAAGTTAAAAAACTTCTGACTTTGACGGGAATCGAACCCTGGACCTTCTGCATTGGAAGCAGATACGCTAACCACAAGACCAACGAGCCACACCCATATATATAAATATGGGGTGTATATCTGCTTGTCTTCTTTACTGCCGTTTATAATATTATTGGACTTTGGGGTGTTTGTCTTCTTGTCTTCTTTACTCCCGTATATTATATTATTGAACGATAGGGTGTATGTTTGCTTTTCTTCTTTACTACCGTTCATTAAATTATTGAACAAATAGGGGGGTTTTTTTTGGGTTTTTTCTTCTTTCTACCGTTCTTTTTAAATTTAAATTGAACAAATGGGGGTATTCTGTTTTGGCTTCTTTACTGCCGTATTTTATATTATTGAACGATGGGGTGTATGTATTCTTGTCTTCTTTACTGCCTTATATTATATTATTAAACGATGGGGTGTTTGTCTGTTTTGAATCTTTTATTTGCCGTTGTTTTATTTTTGGGGAAAACGAAAAGGTTTGTATGTTTTTCCCTTGTTTTTTTTACTGCCGTTGTTTTTTTATTATTAAACCCGGTAGGGTGTAGTTTTCCCTTGTTTTTTTTACTGCCGTTTTTTAAATATTGTCGATGGGTGTATTTTTGCCTGTCTTTTTTACTTTTTTTTGAAAAATATTATTTGGGCGAGGGGTTTTTTTATGTCGTTTGTCTTCTTTACGGGCCGTTGTTTTATATACTTGAGCGAGGGGGTGAAATGTCTTTTTGTCTTCTTTACGGCCAAAATATTATATTAGGGGAACGAGGGGTTTTGTTCTGCTTGTCTTCTTTCCCTGCCGTTAAAAAATTTTTGGGACTTTGGGGTTTTTGGTTTTCTTGTTTTTTTTTACTCCCGTAAAAATTTATTTTTGCCGATGGGTGTTTGTCGGGCTTGGCTTCTTTCCCTGCCTTACGGGGGGGGCCCTATTTTATATCATTAAACAGGGGGTGTATGCCCTTTTTGTCTTCTCTACTGCCATTATTATTTTATTGAACGATGGGGGGGGATGTCTTCTTGTCTTCTTTATTGCCTTTATTATATTTTTGAACGAAAAAGTGTATTTTCAGTTTTGTCTTTTTATTGGGTTAAAATTATATAATTAAACGTGGGGTTATTCTCCCTTGCTTCTTTATTGGGGTTTTTTTAAAAAAAATTATAAAATTGAACGAGGGGGTGTAGTCTGCTTGCCCTTTCTTTATTGGGGTTTGTTTTATATAATTAAAACGTTTAAGGGAAAGGGTCTGCTTTTTCCCTTTATTCCCGGTTGATTTATAATTAAAGGGATGGGGGGGTATGCCCTGTTTGGTCTTTTTTTATTGGGGTTTTGATTATAAAATTTAAACGATGGGTGTATTCTTTTGCCCTTTTTTTTATTGCCGTTGTTATTTTTTTGAACGATAAGGGTGAAATGCCCAGCTTGTTTTCCCTTTATTGGGGTTTGGGTTATATAATTAAACCGAGGGGGGTGTATGTCTGCTTGTCTTCTTTTTTGCGTGGTTGTTTATATAATTGAAACATGGGGGGGATGTTTTCCCTTTGTCTTTTTTTTATTGCCTTTTGTTTTATTTTTTTTGAACGAGGGGGTTGTATTTCTGCTTGTCTTCTTTGGGCCGTTTAATAATATTTTTGGGAACTTTGGGTGTTTGTCTTCTTGTCTTTTTACTCCCGTATATTATATTATTGAACGATAGGGTGTATGTTTGCTTGTCTTCTTTACTGCCGTTCATTAAATTATTGAACGATAGGGTGTATGACTGCTTGGCTTCTTTACTGCCTTACTGCCATATTTTATATCATTGAAAAGGGGGTGTTGTCCTTCCCTTGTCTTCTCTAGTGCCATTGATTAATTATTAAACCCGAGGGGGGTGTTGTTTTCGGGTCTTTTTTTATTGCCGTTGATTATTTTTTGAACGAAAACGGTGTTGCCCAGTTTGGGTTTTCTTTTTGCGGTTTTTATAAAATTGAACGATGGGGTGTTTTGTCTGCTTGTCTTTTTTAAATTGGGGTTTGATTATATAATTAAACGAGGGGGGTTTTGCCCGTTTGTCTTCTTTTTTGGGCGGTTTTGATTTTTATAATTGAACGAGGGGGTGTATGTCTTCTTGTTTTCCCTTTTTTCCGTTAAATTTATTTTTGAACGAAAAGGGTGAAAATCAGTTTTGTCTTTTTTATTGCGGTTGATTTTAAATTTTAAAACGGGGGGTTTGTATGTCTGCTTGTCTTCTTTATTGCGGTTGATTATATAATTGAACGATGGGGTGTATGTCTTCTTGTCTTCTTTAGTGCCTTTTGATTTATAATTAAAATGTAAGGGTGTAGGCCCTTTTTTGTCTTCTTTTTGCCCAATGATTATTTTTTTGAGCATTGGGGGGGAAAATGTTTTTTTTGCCCTTCTTTATTGCCGTGTTTTTTATTTTTTAACAATGGGGAGTTTTGTTGCTTGTCTTCTTTATTGCCGTTCATTTATATTATTGAACGATGAGGTGTATGTCTCCCTTGTCTTCTTAAGTGCCGTTGATTATATTATTAACGAGGGGGTGTATGCCCGGGCTTTTGCCCCTTCTTTATTTGCGTTTATTTTTTATTGGGACGAGGGGTTTTTATTTTCTGTTTTTCTTCTTTGGCCCGTTGATTATATTATTGAGTGATGGGGGGTTGTCTCCCTTTGTCTTCTTTAGTGCCGTTGATTATATTATTGAACGATGGGGTGTATGTCTGCTTGTCTTCTTTATTGCCGTTGATTATATTTTTGAACGATGGGGTGTATGTCTGCTTGTCTTCTTTTTTGGGCCGGGTTAAATTTTTTTATTAAACGATGGGTGAAATTGCCCTGCTTGTCTTATTTATTGCCTTTTAATTTTATTTTTAAAAACGAGGGGGTGAAATGTCTGTTTGGGCTTATTTATTCCGTTTAAATTTTTTTAATTAAACGAGGGGGTGTATGCCCTGTTTTGTCTTTTTTTATTGCCTTTTAATTATTTTTTTTAAACCCAAAAAGTGGGGGTCTGCTTGTTTCTTTAGTGCCTTTGGGATTATTTTTATTGAACGATGGGGTGTATTTTCTGTTTTATTTTCTTTAGTGCCTTTGGATTATATTTTTTAAACGATGAAGTGTATTTTTTCTTTTTCTTCTTATTGCCTTTTGGTTATATTTTAAAAAAACCCGATGGGGTGTATGTCTGTTTTGTCTTCTTTAGTCCGTTGATTTTTTTTATTGAACGAGGGGGGTTGGTATGTCCGTTTTGGGTATTATTTTTTGCATTTATTATATTATTGAACGTTGGGGTGTTGTCTGTTTTGTTTTCCCTTTTGGTCCCGTGGTTATATTATAAAACGATGGGGGGGGTATGCCCTGCTTGTCTTCTTTACTGCCGTTGTTTTATATTTGAACGATTGGGTGTATGTCTTCTTGTCTTTTTTTACTGCCCGTTGTTTAAAATTATTAAAGGAAAGGGGTTTGGTGAATGTTTTTTTGGGTCTTCTTTTTGCCGTAGATTTTTATTATTGAACGATGGGGTGAAAATGCCCTGCTATTCTTCTTTTTTGGGCCTTGATTATATTTTTGAACGAGGGGGTTTTATTTTCGGGCTTGTCTTTTTTACTGCCGTTGTTTAAATATTATTGAGCAATAAATGTAAAATGTTTTTTGGGTCTTCTTTATTGCCGAAATTTTTTATTATTGACATGGGATGTTTTCTGCTTGCCCTTCCCTTTAGTGGGGTTGATTATATTTTTTTAAAGGACGGGGTGAAATGTCTGTTGTTTTTCCTTTTTTTGCGGTTGATTATATAATTGAACGTTTGGGGTTTTAAAACGTCTGCTTGTCTTTTTTATTGCCGTTGATTATTTTTTTTGAACTTTTTGGGTGTATTTTCCTTCTTTTTTTTTCCCTTTACTGCCGTTGATTATTTTTGAGAAATTTGGGTGTAAAAGGGTTGGTTTTTGTCTTCTTTATTGCCGTAGATTTTATTATTAAACCAAAGGGGAAATGTATGTCAGCTTGTCTTCTTTATGACGTTTGATTATATTTTTTTGGGCCCGGGGGTGTATTTTCCTGCTTGTCTTTTTTATTGGGGGTGATTTATTTTAATTAAACGATGGGGTGTACGTCTGTTTTGTCTTTTTTATTGCCGTTGATTATTTTTTTTAAACGGGGGGGTTTTATGTCGCTTTTTCTTTATTGCCGTTAATTATATTTTTGAAAGATGGGGTGTCTGCCCTGTTTGTCTTCTTTATTGGGGGTTTTGATTAATAATTAAACAAAGGGGTTTTATGCCCTGTTGTTTTTTTTATTGCGGTTGATTATAAAATTTGAAGTGGGGTGTATGCCCTTTCTTGTCTTCTTTTTTGCCGTTAAATTTATTTTTTTGGGAACAAGGGGGTGTATGTTTCTTGTTTCTTTTTAGGGGCCGTTGATTATATAATTGAACGAGGGGGGTGTTGTCTGTTTGCCCTTCTTTTTTTGGGGGTTTTAAATTATTAAATTAACGATGGGGGGGTATGTCTGCTTTTTCCTTCTTTAGTGCGGGGATTATTTTTATTGAACGATGGGGTTTATATTTTCTGTTTTGGTCTTTTTTTAGGCCGTTGATTATTTTATTGAACGTTTGGGGTGTATTTTTCCGCTTGCCCTTATTTTTTTCCCGGGTTTGTTATATTTTTTGAACGAGGGGTTTGAAATGCCCTCTTGCCCTTTTTTAGTGCCGGGGAAATTATTTTTAAAAAAAAACGAGGGGGTTGTATGTCTGCTTGTTTTTCTTTACTCTCCTTTTGATTATATTATTGAACGTTTTGGGTGTAGTCTTCTTTTTTCTTTTTTTTCCCCGTTAATTATATTTTTGAACATAAAGTTATGTCTGCTTGTCTTTTTTGTGCCGTTGTTTTTTTATTATTGAACGCTGGGTTTACGCCTGCTTTTCTGTTTTAATTGCCTTTTTGTTAAAATTTTTGGGACGTGGGGTGTATTTTCTGCTTGTCTTCTTTAGGCCTTTTATTATATTATTGAACGATTGAAGGGGGAAATTTCTGCTTGTCTTCTTTATTGCCGTTGATTATATTATTGAACGATGGGGTGTATGTCTGCTTGTCTTCTTTAGTGCCGGGGGATTTTTTTAAATTGAACATGAGGTTTATGTTTGTTTTGTTTTTTTTAGTGCCGTTGATTATTTTTTTGAACATGGGGGTGTATGCCCGGGCTTGTATTATTTATTGCTGTTGTTATATTTTTGGGAACGAGGGGGTTTTATGTCTGTTTTGGCTTTTTTAGTCCCGGGTGGATTATATATAAAAACGAGGGGGTGTATTTTCTCCCTTGTCTTTTTTACTCCCTTTTGATTATTTTAAATTGAACGATTGGGTGAAATGTTTTCTTGTCTTTTTTACGGGCCTTTGAAAATATTTTTTGAGCAAGGGGGTGTGAATGTTTGTTTTTGGTCTTCTTTATTGGGCCGTAGATTTTATTATTGAACGATGGGGTGTATGTCTGCTAGTCTTCTTTATTGCCGTTGATTATATTTTTGAACGACGGGGTTTTAAATTCTGCTTCCCTGGGAAAAAAATTTTGGGTTTTTGCCAAATGGTTCCAAGTGGCCCACCAACGGGACCCCCAAACTATTTCACCAACTATCCCAAGTGATCCCCCAATTTGATCACCAACGGGCAGCCAAATGGTCCCCCCAAACGGGTCTTTTTTTTGTGCCCAAAATACGGGAAAATTTGCAGAGTTGGTGACCCGTTGGCTCCTTTTGGGTTAACTTTTGGCGGGTCATATTTTTCTTTTGAAATTTTTGGTGGCGACCCTTTGGGAATCACTTGGTAACCCCGTTGGCGATCAAAATAAGCCTTGTGATCTGTTTGGGGACCCGTTGGGGGACCGTTTGGCATCCAAAAATTTTTTACCAGGGAATTGTCTTTTTTTAGTGACTTTATTATATTATTTAAAAGGGCGGGTGTATGGCTGCTTTTTCCCTTTTTTATTGCGGGTTGGGGGGTTATATAATTTAAAGATGGGGTGTAAGTCCCGCTTGTCTTCTTTTTGCCGTTTATAAAATTTTTGAACGATGAATTTTAAAGTCCCCGCTTGTCTTCTTTTAAATGGGCCCTTGATTATATTAAATTTAACGTGGGGTGTATGTCTGGTTTCTTTTTTAAATTTCCGTTTTAAATTTTATTTTTTTAAAGATGGGGTTTGTCCCTTTTTTTCTTTTTTTTTGGGGGTTGATTAATTTTAAATTTAAAAAAAGGGGTGTATGTTCGCTTGTTTTTCTTTAGTGCCGTTGTTTTTTTTGTTGAACGAGGGGGGGTAATGTCCCCCTTGTCTTATTTATTTTCCGTTGATTAAATAAATTAAAGAGGGGGGGTATGTCTGCTTTTCTTCTTTGCGCCGTGGATTATATTATTGAACATGGGGTTTTAATGCCTTCTTTTTCTTCTTTCTGCCGGTTTTATTATTTTTATTGAGGGAAAAGGGTGTGAATTTTTTTTTTTGGGCTACTTTATTGCCGTAGATTTTATTATTGAACGATGGGGTGTATATCTGCTTGTCTTCTTTATTGCCGTTGATTATATTTTTGGGAAAGAAAGGGGGTTTTATTCTTTCTTGTCTTCTGTAGTGACGTTTTTTTTATTATTTAAAGACGGGGGGGGATGTCTGCCTTTTCCTTTTTTTTTTGCGGTTGATTATATAAATATTTAAAATTAATATTAAAATTTAATTTTTTGAACGATGGGGTTTTGTTTGCTTGTCTTCTTTAGTGCCGTTGAATTTTTATTATTGAACGTGGGATGATTTCCCGCTTGTCTTCTTTTGTGCCGTTGTTTTAATTTTTTTGAACGTGGGGGGGTAAACTTCTGCTTGTCTTCTTTATTGCGGTTGATTATATAATTGAACGATGGGGTGTATGTCTGCTTGTCTTCTTTATTTTGGGTTTAATAATTGAAAAATGGGGTGTATGTCTTCTTTTTCTTTCTTTATTGCCGGTTTTTAAAATTTTTGAACATGGGTTTGTCTGTTGTCTTCTTTATTGCGGTTTATTATATTTGAACGAGGGGGTGTAAAAGTCCCGCTTGTTTTTCTTTTTCCGGTTTATTTTTAAAAATTGAACAAAGGGGGGGGATGTCTGCTTGTCTTTTTTAAATTTCGGTTAAATTTTTAAATTTAACGTGGATGTATGTCTGCTTGTCCCTTCCCTTTTGTGCCGTGGTTTTGTTTTTGAACGATGGAGTGTTTTTTCCCGCTGGTTTTTCTTTTTTAGTGCCGTTTTATTATATTATTGAACCCATGGGGTGGGATTTCTGCTGGTCTCTTAAAATGCCGTTGATTATATTATTGAACGATGGGGTGTTTGTCTTCTTGTCTTTTTAGTGCCGTTGATTTTATTATTGAACGATGGGGGTGTATATCTTCTTGTCTTCAATACTGCTGTAGATTATATTATTGAACGATTGGGGTGTATATCTTCTTGTCATCTTGATTGCCGTCGATAATGTAACTGAACGATTTAAGGGGGGAAAGTCTGCCCTTTTCTTCTTTGTGCCGTAATAATATAAAAATGGAAAGACAAAGGGGTTTTGGGCTACTTTTTCCCTTTTTTACTGCTGTAATAAATAACTGAACGGGGAGGGGGTTTTTGTCGCTTGTCTTCCCCTCACTGCCTAGATAATTTAACCCGAATGATGGGTTTGTTTGTCTTCTTGTCGTCCTTTTCTGCCGTATTAATAAAAACTGAAAGACGAGGGGTAGGTCTACTTTTTCTTTAAATGCCGTAGATAATATAACTAACGATGAGGGGGTACTCTTTTTTTCTTTTTTTTTACTGCCCTAGATAATATAACGAAAAGACGAGGGGGTAGGTCAACTTTTTTCTTTTTCTGCCGTAATAATATAAATGAACCCAGAGGGGGTAAATCTTTCTTGTCTTTCTTTACTGGGGGCCGGGGGGTTTAAAAATATTACTGATCGATGAGGGGGGTCCAGGCTGTTGTCCCTCTTAAATGGGCCCTAGATTTAAAATAAATGAACGTGGGGTGTAGGGCTGCTTGTCTTCTTTAAAAAAAGGGCCGGGGAGAGAATATAACTGAACGATGGGGGGTGTATGTCTGCTTGTCTTCTTTTAAATGCCGTAGATAAAATTAAATGAACGATGAGGTTTTATGTCTGCTTGGCTTTTTACTGGGCCCTAAAATAATATAACTGAACAATGGGGGGTGGGATGTCTTCTTGTCTTTTTTTACTGCCGTAGATAATATAACTGGGAAAGTGAGGGTGTAAGGGCTGCTTGTCTTCCCTTTTCTGGGGCCCTGATAATAAACCCGAACGATGAGGGTGTAGTCCCGCTTGTCTCCTTCTTTTCTGCCGTAGATAATATAACTGAACGATGAGGGTGTATGTCTGCTTGTCTTCTTTACTGCCGTAGATAAAAATTACTGAACATAGGGTTTTATGTCTGCTTGCTTTTATTACTTTCCGTAGATAATAAACTGAAAGATGAAGGGTGTAGTCCGCTTCTCCTTTTTTATTTTTGGGAGATAAATTTACTGAACTTTAAAGGGGGAAGTCCCGCTTGTCTTCTTTCCCGCCGTAGATAATATAACTGAACGATGAGGGTGTATGTCCCGCTTTCCCTTTTTTACAAGCCGTAGATAAAATAACTGAACGATGAGGGGGTAAATTTTGCTTGTCTTTTTTCGCCCTAGATAAAATAACTGAACGATTTAGGGTGGTTAAAGTCCCGCTCGTCCCTTTTTTACTGCCGTAAAAATTAACTGAAAGATGAGGGGGGTAGGTCCCGCTTTTCTTCTTTAAATGCCCTGATAATTTTTACTCAACGTTGAGGGGGATGTCTGCTTGTCTTCTTTAAATGCCCCTAATAATTTAAATGAACGATGAGGTTTTATGTCTGCTCGTCTTTTTTTACTGCCGTAAAATAATATAACCCGAACGATAGGGTTTTAGGGCTGCTTGTCTTCTTTAATGGGCCCTAAATAATAAATTAAACCCCGTTGAGGGGGTATTTTGCTTTTTCTTCTTTTTCTGGCCCTAGAAAAATATTTTCTGAAAGATGAGGGGTAAATTTTTGCTTTTCTTCTTTACTGCCTTTGATACTATAAAGGGAAAATGAGGGGGTAAAGTCCCGCTTGTCTTCTTTTCTGCCGTAATAATTAACTAAAGATGAGGGGAAAAGCCCGCTTGTCTTCTTTACTGCCGTAGATAATATAACTGAACGATGAGGGTGTATGTCTTCTTTTCTTCTTAACTCCCGTAGATTATATTATTTAGCGATGGGGCGGGCCTCGGGTTGGGCTTATTTTTTTTTGGACTTGACGATATGGATTAAAGATGTAGCTACCTTATGATACTGCGCCAAAACACAAACGCCACAAAATTATTATGTCCGCTTAATCGAATTTTTTAAATGGTTTTCCCACTCGTAAAACTTTAATTTTTGTGTGTCCCCCAAAAAGCATCCTTAATTCTTTTCTTCTAGTCAAAACCAATGGCAATGCGTTTATTAATTCACTGCATGTAAAACTGATCTGGGGCGAGGAAAAGATGGATGTTTTGCAGAGTTAGGGACTCTTTACAAGGAGTCTTCACTGGGGTTTTGTGCGAAGCAAGACTGACCAACCTGCAACCATGTGACTTCGCTAGTTTCCAAAAAGGGTGCTGTTTATGTTCCCCCACTAGGTTTTTTCCATTTCCCCAAAAAACCCTTTTTGACGAGCTGTCATTAACGCGTCCAAAAAACATATTTTTAAGAGCTAATTAGACGCGCGTTGGGAATGCTATTTTTCAACTATTTTTTCACATTATACAAAAAAATTTAAATCCCTCCCGGGTGGTATTGTGTCGAAACTTGCTGATGACCTTTGTAAAACTATACAGGACAGTGTATACAAAAGTAGCCTCTAAAAATATTTTTTTTCTTTATAAACAACCCTATTGAAAAAATAATGCCCATGGGGGAACCCCAAATTTTACTAGACACTAGGTGAAAATTAAAATAAAGTTATAATCTTCTAACCAAAGAAATAATATACACCTTTATTTGTACGTGCATGACCCGGCTCCCTCACCCTCCATCCCCCCTTTCGTACCCGTGGAACTGTTTCAACATTATTTAGGTTTTTTGAAAAGTCCAAAAAAGTTTGAAACGAAAAACCCCTATCCGAGGGGATTTGTGGTGGATGATTTAAAAAACAATTTCTTACAGGGGAATTTTTAAACCACGTCCCCAGAAGTCATACACTTGAAACGACCCCGAGTCAAAAGACGGTTTTTTAAATGTAGAAACCCAAAAAAATTTGGGAAAAAAATACCTTACTATACTTAGGCCTATATCAAATACAAACCAAAAAAATTAAAGAAAAAATTAATTTTCGAAAACCAAAACAAATAAAGCACTAACTTAAAACTCATAAAAAAAAATAGGGGGAAAGACGGGGGAAACATTACTGTGGCCTCTAAAAAAATATTAAAAAAACAAAATATAAATATTGGATTGGGGAGATTTGTGGCCTTTTTCTATAAAAAAAAATTTTTCCCGGGTTTTTTCTGTAAGTGTCATCTTTTTCGATAGAAAAAGGGAATTATTATATTTCACTAGAAAACGCTTTAAATCCCGCCCCCGTTTATGGATGACCCTTTTTTGTAAGGTTTTTTTTTTGCGTAGGAACATTTTTCCCTTTTTCAAGTGCTTTTTTTAATGAATTGTAGGTGATTGTTTTTTCAGTTTCCCATTGGGTTCCCTTTTTAATTGTTTTTGTAAAACCCAAAAAAACCTCATATATAAACCTTTTTTTCTATTGGGTTTTGGCTAACTTTTTCATCTTTCCCCTTTAAAAAACAATACATCAAACCCTAACCTTTAAAGTCTATTTTTAAAAATGAACGTTTTAAACGTCACCCTTCGGGCAAATCGGGGCCCAAAAATCACGAAAAAACGCGCTAAAAATCGAAAAAAAAAACTAAAAGTACCATGTTCCCTGGGGAAATTTTCTTCCTGGGCCCAAAAAAACCCCTACAGCTCTTAGTTCAAAGATTTTTGGGAAAGGGCCCCTTAAAAATTTTTTTCAATTCGCAAAATGCCCCTTTGGGGCCCCATAAGAAACGAACAAACAGACAAAAAACCACCACAAAAAAAAAAAAAAAAACCCGAAGTAAATTGTTTTTTGGGGGTCAGTGAAATTGAAGTCTTCGCTTTTGCTCATCCAATGATTTTTGATCAAAATTTTCAGGGGGGCTTCGTAAATTTTTAGTCCCTTTCCAAGCGTTTTTAAATAACTACATAGAAATTTTAAAAGAAACAATTTTAGACTCTCTATAGAGAGAGATGGAAACATTGATGAAAAATATTTTTTTTTTTTCCTTTTGTATTTACGTTTTTTGTTTTTTATGTTTTTGTATTAACCGCAGGGGGATAGAAAAATTTTTTGCCCTTTATCAGGCCCCTTTCCCCCCCCCTTGTCCCGGGAAAAAAACAATGCATGCCCAAACAATTTTTTTTTTTATTTTTTTCGTGGAAAACCCCGGTTTAAAATACAATTTAAAGAGACGAGGGGGCCCAAGCGACTAAAGGGTACAACGCAACTCAAAAGGCACTAGATTTTGTTTTTTTTTCTGTGATCGGGGACTTTGCTTTCAGAACCCGGGCCGGGGTGGCTAAACAGATTTAGCTTTTTAAATTTTTAAAAAGACTCAGGTACAAGTATTAACTTTCAGTTTTTAACCCCTTTAAAACAAAATCCGTTAAAGATTTAAACTCAAACAAATAATAAATTGGAAAAAGGGTTGAATGTCACAAAGAATTTTAAAAGACAACGTTTTTTGTTTATAAAAATTTGTTTTTAAAAAATCATGTTTGCATGCGGGGCCCAAAGGGGTATCGTGTTGAACGCTTTAAAGGGTTTCCTAAAATTCCGCTCTGAGATTTAGTAAACCATGTTTAATAAATTCGTTTTTTTGTACTGTCTTGTTTTTAAAAAAAAAGTATTTTTTGTATTTGTATCCACACCCAAAAAAAAACTTGTAAAAAAAACCCGACAAACCTTACCCCAATCAAAATCAATGAGTCAAAAAGAAAAAGCCAATATTAAAGTTTCCCCCCCTAAATTTTCGCAATCTTAAAAAAGTAAAAAAATTTACTTTGTTCCCCCATGACTTTTTTCCCTTTCAAAGCCCTGGGGGAAAAAATTTTTTTTGCAAATATTGTTTTAAATGTAAAAATTTGTGCAAATTTATTTTGCCAACTTTGCAAAGGGTACAGTTTACAGGGGGAAAAATGAATTTTTTATATATTAAGTACGACAATTTTAGTCGTAGCTTGGCAAATATCGTTTTAGACAAATCATGCTTTGATGCTGGAGTTTGAATGTTGAACAAGTTACTATTGTCTATGGTGCAGGATCTATTACTTTTTCATAGCTATCCATTAAAAGATTTTTTCATATTGTATCCAACAGTCATTTAATATATGACGTTATACCAATAACATGAGAACTTTAACATATCTATGTAGAAAAGACGTGTTTTGTACCCTTAAGATTTCCATTGTCAAAGATAATCACGCTTGACTGTTGATTGCAAAGCCTGCAAAATAGCTATTTATTAATACCATTTATTTGAAGCCTTCCAAAGCAGGGAAATATTTTCATCATTTTTTGTTCAAAATTGAGCTCATAACATTCTTATGATCCATGTAAAATTGACATTAGCGGCGACATTTTGTATTTGGTCTCAGATTTTGTCGCCGATTGAACACGATAATTAATGTTAAATTTTTAACAGTACATTGCTACATCTAATGGATTCAATTCGAACGAATGTTAAAAATCTATCGAGCTTTGTTTTTCGACAAGAAGCGAATTCATGTACCCAAAACAAATTGACATGTGTTTCCGTCAGGTAATTAAACCTCTTGATTTGATAGTTTTTATCTTTCTTCACACCCGTTTCAGACGCTTGCCAGTAAAACTGAAATCGCCCACACTGTCTTGGTAGTAAGGTGCTGACGCTAGTAGTAGCAGTCAGCAGTAGCTAGCCATCCTTAAAGTGATTTTGAACATGTTTCAAGCTATTTTTTCACCAAGAAGGAATTATCGTACCCCAACCAAATTTGGCATGTGTTGTCAGGTACTTAAATCCTCTTGATTTTGATAGTTTTTTTTAAGTTCACATCACGTTTCATGACGGCTGGGTAACACCTCGAAATCGCCCCAACTCTGCTTGCTGTATAAGGTGCTTGAGTGTGTAGCGCACCGCGGCTTGGCTGCGGCGCCCTAGATGTATTTTCCAGAAATAATAAAATAATGTAGAAATATAAAATCTATCCCGACCGTTATATGAATCTGCGGGTCTCCAACATTCCGGGTATAAAGGCGCTTTAACCAACTAGACTAGGACAACGCCAAAGTCGTTGTTAGACGAGTGAGCGAGTCATGTGTTGAGTACCCGGGAACATTTGCAATTTTAGACGAGGGAGAGCAGCGACTGAAGTCTACAATTCAACTCAAACGGCACAAGATCTGATTTTTGGCTGTGAGTGAGTGAGTGAGTGAGTGAGTGAGTGAGTGAGTGGATGGATGAGTGACTTCGCTGCAGAACGGCCGAACGGCTAAACAGATTGCACATAAATTTCAAACAGACATCCAGTACAAGTATTTAGCGTGCAGTTAACATTTTAAGCAAAATCCGTTACGATTAAAACTCAGAATAAATAATTAATTGAAAATAGGCTGAGAATGTCACATTTTGTTTTTGTTTTTGAACAAATAATTAACTAATCATGTTTGCATGCAGGCATATGCAGTGACCAAGGTGTATCGAATTCTACACGCTCAAGGTTATCTAAAAATTCGCTTGGAGATTGAGTGAACCTTGCAATCATTACTCGTATTTCGTACTGGATATGTTTTCAATAGTATTGTATGCATTTCAAAACGTGTTCTATAATTTTCCAGGAATAATAAAATAATCCTGAAATAACAAAATTTATTCCGACCGTTGTTTGAACCCGCGGGTCTCCAACATTCCGGGTATAAAGGAGCCTTAGCCAACTAGACTAGGACAACGCCAAAGTCGTTGTTAGACGAGTGAGCGAGTCATGTGTTGAGTACCCGGGAACATTTGAATTTAAATTGATTGATATTATATAGGTAAGGTATAAACTATAAATAAAAATTAACTAAATAAATGCACACAAAAACAATTATCCAAAAATATGTTTAAACAATGATTATATTTTAAATATGTTTCAGGTGCAAACAATACAAAAAATCCAACAATTTCGTAGGCACGGATCACTTTCGTCACAACATACATAATCTCTTAGAAGGCATGTTTACTTGATGTGTTGTCAGTGAGCATAGTCGCTGAAGAATTCGGAAATACCAGACAATAATAGATCGAACAACAACTAGGTACAGGAGCGATCATAAGTAACAGAAAGCTATTCGCTCGGCCAAGAAGCATGCTACGTGTATGAAATATTGCAAAGTTGTCAATAAAGCATACATGGACAGCCCTGCGGTCATAGATTTTACAAATTTGGGCTTCACCAGCCAGAAAAAAGTCGCGAATATAGTCAATTTTGGACTGAATATAAGCAAATCGAAATTAGTGAAAACTAAATTATTTTTTATGAATTATTATAAACAAATTTTAAAATTTTCAGACATCTGTGGTGTTATTCAGCCGAGCGATTAACACGCCTTAAACGCATTCTTAATATTAAGTTACAGATTTATAGAAACTCCACCTACCACAATGGCATAAATAAATTCGAATGTAGCAATTGTTTCCCCGGCATCTATAGGGCTAGCACACGAGACTCAGGCTAAGTGTTGTCGGGTGTTGGGGGGGGGGGGGTAGTCTAGAAATTGGATGAGCGAAGCGAAGACTTCAATTTCACTGACCCCTCAAAACATTTAGCTCCAATGTTTTTTTGTTTTTTTGTTTGTTTTTCTGTCTGTTTGTTCGCTCTCTACCGAGCAAACGGCATATGCGATCTTTATGAAAATTTAAGGGGACCTTCGAAATCTCTGAACTTAGACTTGTCACGATTTTGGGTACAATCGAAGAAATATTTCTCATGAATATCGTACTTTTACGATTTTTTTCGATTTAAAGTGCGATTTTTTCGTGACATTTGGGCCGATTCTGACCAAACGGGTAATGCTACAACGTACATATTTTACATGGACATTAAGGTTATGGTGCTGTATTGCTTTTTAAAAGAAAAAGTTGGAAAAGTTATCCAGAATCCATAGAATAAAGGTTTTAGTATGAGTCTTTTGACGTATATAATAACAATTAACAAGTAATAATAGTAACTTCACAACAATCACCTACAATGCATTCAAAAAGCACTTGCAAAGGAAAAGTGGTCCTACGCAAACTAAAAACAAACTAAAAAGCCAATCCATCAACGCGGCGGGACTTAAGCGTTTTCTTAGTTACTAACAGGAACGCTTGTCTGAAGATCATTTCGCATCAGTCACCAAGGTAAATGCAACATTGTCAACGATTCTGAATACGAACAAACAGTGGCGTAGGAACTATTTTTTTAGTGGGGTGGTCACACTTAAGTTGACTACGAGGTAGGGTGGGCAAAGCCCCAGCCGTCGGAGGCTTTTTCGCCGTAGGCGAGATTTTTTTAAAAATGTGCCCTTGATGAGTGGCCTAAAACACGTTTTCAGGCGAATTTTAATTATGAATAAGGGTTACATTTTGAAGCTAATATTGCATTGAAGATTGATTACCTGACTGAAATCGGTCGACAGTCTGCTTGGGAGTGAAAACACTGCACACAAAATATAATGAATATTAGTCTAAAATCAGATGGCTAGTCAGTCTCGCAAATCACGTCTCAAATACTGAATCTTTCTAAAAAAATGTTAACAAAAACCCTTCCTTTTTGTTTGCAAGCCCGACTGTAGTAAAAATCCTAAAAATCACCCAACAAGCCATAAGTTAGCAAATGGCACCCATACCTGGCTTGACCCCCCCCCCACTGGGGGGGTCAAGCCAACAAGTGGGGGGGGGGAGTTTCCCCCTTATCCCCCCCGTTCCTACGCCCCTGCGAACAAACTATTCAATTGAAATCTAGACGAAACTGAAGGATGTGTTTTATAACACATTACAAAAACTTGTAGAAATACAGCCAAACCTTACACACTCAAAAGAAATGAGATCTTAAAAAAGGGCCAAGCTCATCTACCCTTCCACATTTGCGCATTCTTAATTCATAAACGTACAGTGTCCCATAACAGCATCCTCGAAAAGCTTGGCAAAATAGAATTTGCGGTTATTAATTTAAACGTAATAGTTCATCCAAGTTCCTTTTTCTAATTAATTTAAACGTAATAACATGCAAATTTTATTTTGCCAAGCTTTTCGAGGATGCTGTTATGGGACACTGTACGTTTATGAATTAAGAATGCGCAAATGTGGAAGGGTAGATGAGCTTGGCCCTTTTTTTAGATCTCATTTCTTTTGAGTGTATAAGGTTTGGCTGTATTTCTACAAATTTTTGTTATGTGTGTGATCTCATTACTTTTTCAAGTTCCATTGCAAAATAATTTGTTAAAATATAAAATTTTTATCAAAGTTGATTTAATTTCTATGGTATTAGCAATAACAATAGGATGTAAAATATCTAGACCCAGATTCATGTACATTAGGGTGGGCCGAAAAACAACATTTTTTTTTTAAAAGTCGTAATACTGCGGAAAAGTTGCGAATTGTGGAGACTAAAAAATTTAAAAAAAAAATTTATAATCGGTTCATATCTTCCGGTCGCGCATGTGCTCTAAAGTTTTCCAAAATTTTGAAAAATTCACATTTTTACGATAATTTTTAACATTTTTAAATTAGCCTCTTCCCGAATGTAAAAGCTCAAATTCTTCATATTTTTAATTTTCTTCTATGTTAAAAATATTAAAAATTATCGTAAAAATGTGAATTTTTCAAATTTTTGGAAAACTTTAGAGCACATGCGCGACCGGAAGATATGAACCGATTTTTTAATTTTAATTTTAATTTTTTTAGTCTCCACAATTCGCAACTTTTCCGCAGTATTACGACTTTTAAAAAAAAAGTTGTTTTTCGGCCCACCCTAATGTACATCCTGGGTATAGGTGGTATAACTATGGTATAACGACGGTATAAGGACTGGTTAAGTCTAGGCAACTCACGGCCAATTAAAACTTTCCCATGCAACAACAAACGCACAACTAAATATTATTTGACACCTATTTCACTGCATCCACAGCCTTGTAAATCAACAAATTATCAAAAGAATATTGAAAATTTGCACAGTTTTTGTTTTCGTTTTTATATAGTGACAGGAGTTTTGCGTGAGATCATTGAAGAAAAGAATAGGTATATTATTTCCGTACATTTTTGTATAGCCTAGGTGGACAATCATACTATTGTTTATCTGCATTAGGCTTTTAGTAATCAAAACTAGTTATTTGTGCGGGAAGTGTGTCAGAACAAGGTTGTGCTGGCCTAGGGTTGGCTAGGCTTGTCAAACATGTAATGTAAGTATTAATTTTATCTAGTCCTATAGCCTAATGGAACTTTAGACCTACACTGTTGTATTATAAATAATTTTCTACATCTGGGCCTAGGCCAGGGACGGTTTCTGATTTGTTTTATGAGAGTATAATGAAAACTTTTCTCGTTTCACACATAGAAGCAAAATTTAAAATGTCCGCCATTTGTTTACGTATAGCACTTATAGCACGTATAGCATAATTAATTATTTTTTTATATTCTGGGCTTCTTTCGCTATGACTTGCGCAGTCCCTGGCCATAAGACCCGTAGAAATTTCGACCTCTATATATTTTCTCTTCTGATCATATTAGGGTTTACCTAAAGATAAACAAATCTTGAGTAGCATCTGGCATCCCGGGCCTAAGTTTTTTTACGACGCCATCTTGTTTTGGGCAATGCGTATAGTACACGCACTTGGTTTTCAAACATTTTCTATACTTTTGACTACATGTGTAATAAATATGACGTAATAATTGGATTTTCCATCAAATTTCCAATTAAATGATACAAATTTGGTCATCCTGGGAACATTGTGGGATACTTTATATGGAAATACATATTATTAGTCCGGCATATAGGTGCACTTTTTAAGTCAAACTATTGTGCGTTTCATGATAGACATAAAATTTGGCACACAATATAAGAAATGTAATAATTTGAAAATGATTTTAAGGGCAATCTCATTATTGTCTCACGACACCAATGGCGGCCATTATATGACAGAATGTTTAAATTTGGTACACACACAGAACATGTCATTGAAAAATGGGTTATAAATAATTACATTTTCCCCTTAATTCAATGGGACGAATATAGTGCCTATTTTAGAGAAGATTAAAAATACTCATCTGCTAAAAACGTTACAAACGGGAAAAAATTGGTCAGTCCCGGAAAAGTAATACATTTCCAATACTGCTGTTATTTGAGATACACAAAATCTTAAATAAGCAAACAAATTCATGAAAAATTCTTGTTTTAAAGAATGCAATTCAAATTTAAATTTGAACATAAGTGAAGATTTTATTCAATATCCTAAATTATCCAAAAATTGCTTAAAAATCAAGATAAAAAAATTTAAAAAATGCAAAAATTCGTAGAAGTAATCGGGGTTTTAATTGGTTCATTACGACGACCTTATTAAGACAAATTTAATTGAAAGGGTTAACAACAAGTTAAATTTACAATTAACCTGGTTTGCAAATCAGTAGTAACCACTGGTACCTACTGAATACCAGTGTCGTGAGACGAGCCTTAGGGATAGTGAGGTAATAGGGGCTGCCACCACTTGAAGAATATACTGCTTCAAGACCAGTGACCAGTTTATTATATGTAATATACAAAGGCTAGCGTGCTGCATTAAGATTCAAAGGGAGTGGGAAGGAATGTACATTGTACACTAGGAAAACGCTTAAGTCCCGCCGCGTTGATGGATGAGCTTTTTAAAGTTTTTAGTTTGCGTGGGATATCTTTACTTTTGCAAGTGCTTTGTTTTGCTGCCTACACATTGTAGGTGATTGTTGTCAAGTTTCTATTGTTTCTTGTTAATTGGTATTATTTACCGTAAAAAACTTATATTAAAAGCTTTATTTCTATGAATTCTGGCTAGCTTTTTCAACTTTTTCTTTCAAAAGGTACTACATCACCATAACCTTAATGTCCATGTATAATATGAACGTTGTAGCCCCACCCGTTTGGTCAGAATCGGCCCAAATGTCACGAAAATATCGCACTAAAAATCGAAAAAAATCGTTAAGAGCGTTCACCACCCCTTTTTTAGGCAATTTTCTGTTTGCTCGGCTGAATGACATCACAGTTGTTAGAAATTTTGAACATATCTCAAGAAAGTGGAAATAAAGGTTTCTATGGTAACACATTCCTAAAATTTGTTTTGAAATAATTTATAAAAAATAAATTAGATTTCACGAATTTCAATTTTGTTAAAAAGTCCAAAATTGACTATATTCGTGATTTTTTTCTGGCTGATCAAGTCAAAATTTTGAAAATCTATGACTGTTGGAACGTCCATGTATGCTTTATTGACAAGTTTGCAAAATTGTATATACGTAGGATGCTTTTTGGCCGAGCAAACCGCTATCTACTAACTATCAAAAGGGTGGTGAACCCTCTTAAAGTACGATATCATGAGAAATATTTCTTCGATTGTACCCAAAAACGTAGCAAGTCTAAGTTCAAAGATTTCTAAGGTTCCCTCAAATTTTCATCAAGATCGGATATGCCGTTTGCCCGGTAGAGAGTGAACAAACAGACGGAAAAACAATAAAAAAAAAAAACAAAAACAAAAACAAAAAAAAAAAAAACACCCGAGCTAAATTTATTGGGGGGTCGTGTAGAGTAACAGCCTGTTGGATAGTTACGCCTTAGGCAGTTCATCAGACGTCTGACAGACAACCGACTCATCATTCCAGTAGGTATGAGAAAGGAGGTTTTGAAATCCATCTATGAAGGACATCTTGGAATCAATAATTGCAGAGAGCGTGCTCGTAGCTCTGTATGGTGGCCTTCGATTGGACAACACATTAAAGACATGGTTTCCAAATGTCAGTCCTGTCTTGAAGAAAGAACAAATCCTTGTGAACCAATGAAGCCATCCGCACTCCCACAACGAGCGTGGCAAAAGGTGGCCATGGACCTATTTCATTTCAAAGGATCAACATACCTTATAATTGTCGATTATTACTCGAGGTTTCCTGAAGTGTTATTCTTACCATTCACTACTAGCGAATATGTCATCAAAAAGATCAAGTCAACCTTTGCCAGATTCGGCATTCCAGAAGAAGTCGTATCGGACAACGGTCCACAATTTAAATCTGGAGTCTTTCGCACTTTCGCTAATCAGTATGGGTTTAAGCACGTGACAAGTAGTCCTAGATATCCTCGCTCAAATGGTGAGGCAGAGCGAGCGGTTAAAACTGTCAAGAGCATTTTGAAAAAGTCTGCTGACCCATATTTGGGACTTTTGTCGTACCGTAGCACTCCACTTGAAAGCGGATACAGTCCAGCGGAGTTGCTGATGGGCCGCAAGCTTAGAACAACCCTACTCACAGCTTCAGAAAATCTCCTCCCTAACAGAAAACTAGATAAACTGTTCAGGGAAAAAGATGTGGTTAGTAAAGCCAAGCAGAAACATAACTATGACAGGCGACATCGCACATTAGAGTTGAAGCCCCTCCATGTAGGAGATCCAGTCTGGGTGACAGATATGAAGCGGTACGGAGAAGTACTTGACGCTAACCATGGTCCGCGTTCGTACACAATCACAAGCCCCGAAGGAACAATCCGGAGGAATCGTTCCTATCTACTTCCAGTGGATGCAATACCACCAGGAAATGAAGCGGAAAGTTCCCAGTTAATGGACAATGGCCAAAACTTGGATGAAGAACCAAAACAAGTTGTGCACACTCCCGTGGCAGTGAAGATCCCTGTCACTGAAATAGCCCGTCCTCAGGTCTACACCACGAGAAGCGGAAGAGTGATAAATGCACCAAAAAAATTGGACTTGTAGCTCTTTGTTTCTTATGTTATTCATGTATAACTAAGTAGGGATATATACAGTAGTTTTAGTTATTTCCTAGCTTTGATAATTGCCATGTATAAGTAATCAATTTACGTTATGTATCCATAGAAAGGGAGATGTAGAGTAACAGCCTGTTGGATAGTTACGCCATAGGCAGTTCATCAGACGTCTGGATGACGTCCTGGGTAGTATAAAGGTCTCTGTCTAGATACCATGTAGCTCACTCACATCTTGTGTATTCATATGTGTTTCTACATAATAAATAGCATCACAAACTACTACACCTGTTGATCTTAATGCAGGTCGGTGAAATTGAAGTCTTCGCTTCGCTCATCCAATTATAACATGATGACAATCGTCGCGATAACCGCCCCATGACAACACCCCATCGCACGTAGATGTTTCCGTCATCTTCCAAAGAGGGTGACACAAACAAGAGCAATGCGCAAGTGAACGGGGTGGGAATCGAGACGACTCAAAAAGCACAATGTCAGAAAAACAGTAAGCTGCTCTGTGCTCAGAGAGACCTTTGCATGATAAGTGTAGAGTGACAACAGTGGTTGTTGTACCACTGTCCTTACAAGTCACATCGCGTCAAAATGACGTATGTCTAGCCAGTCGACACGAATATCAATGCGGAAATATGGGGCAAACCTAATTCATGCTGGTTACCCGATATAGATGGAAGGAACTTTCCACGATGTCCATCTGCAAGCAGAGCTTACCGTGAAGTACGTGAGGCGTAAGAAAGAAATCGCAAAGAAATCAAATTTGCAAAAACGTGCAAAACTAAGGAGGGCGATTAAAATTGGGAACAACAAAGCATAAAGCTCAACATAAAATAACAAACATAAAATGAATAGAACCTGCAAAAATGAGATGATGAAATGACGGAAATAAGCTAAAGAAAATATAAGTTGCAAAGCAAAATATGCTTAGAGAGTGCTTCGTGAAGAGGGACAGAAGTCTGTGCTTAAACATGGTAAAATATAGCAAAGAATATAAACAAAAAGTATAAAAACATAAAATGTGTCAAAAGTTGGAAAAATAACATAGCAAAATATGTGTTGATTAGTACCAAATGAATAGTGGGATGTGTACATCCACACAAAGTAGAAAGAAAAATACCAAAATACCAAAATAACCCACAGAGCAAAGTGCAACTTTGGCTCAAGTGCATGCAAGTATGCTATGCATAAACAAACAATATCAATGTCAAATATATTGACAGTTGGACATATTAGTCCTGGAAAGTGAAAGTATAGCGAAAGCATATAAATCAATCCATAACCTTGATGAAAATATTTGAAATAACAAATATGTGAAATAATAAGGTATTTGAAATAATAAGGTGTCGACCTAAAATGGTGGTCAACACGTTTCCTCAACCGAAAAGTGAAGTAAAAATAAAATATTGACATGTGGTCAGTCAAATCGTAGCATAAGTATACATAAAATAAACTGAAAATATGTCCAAGAGCGGTGAATATTGCAAGTTCACGAAGTTCTTAGTGCAATTGTGTAACTGTCAATGCAATTGTCAATGCATTTGTGCAAATGTGCAAATGTCAGTGCAATTGTGCACTGCTGGATACATAGTAAAGTTCGTATGATCGTGGGCAATGCGAACGTAGCACAGGCGGGTGTAGCATAATGCGTACAGTTTGATATGCGAGAAAATGTTTCTCGTGAGCGTAATGCAGTGTCTTCAGTTTTCATTGGATTATTAGTATGTATTTTTTTTTGTTTTGTCTTGTTTTTTTTTTGAACGTTTACTTTATTATTTTTGTCTAATATGGTTGTGAAGTACCCCGTAGTGAGACAATTAATACAGTGACAGTATGAATGATTGCACTGGAATTTTCTTGAGTGCCCCATATGATACAAGCATGAATGCAGTATATGTGAAATCGATGCACAAAGGTCGTCGATAAATGTTCCAAATCTATTTGTGGTCAATTAAACCATTAGGCGAGAGTCTTCAGTTTCGCCAGTAGCACTGAGTCACTTTCTTCACCAGTCAGTTGTGCGTGTAAACGGTGAATAGCTTCAATGCGGGGGTGTACCTCGGGTGTTAAATCGTGGTCAATGTGCGGCTGAGTGCATCGCCGGGTGGTGTTTTGGGGGTCGTTGCTTGTCGGTAATTTAGACAAGTTGGACACATGTGGGGGCGTAGGGTTGTGTTTACGCTAATCCTATGGTCCGGTAAATAGGCTAGCTGCGGTCACGTACAGCGATTCTGATGAGCCGTGCAAGTGGTGATAACTTGGTTTGAGCCCTGTGGTGCTTGTGTTGACGTGTACTTGTGTATAAGTGATGCCAAAAGTAGAATTTTGCTTTTTTCCTCAAAATTTACGGAGGAGACACGTATGGCAATCCACGTATGGTAACCTGGTGCCATGCCAGTTTGTTTGCGACCGGCAATTCTTGGTAGTGCAAAGGAAAGGCAATATCGTCGTGGATGATGACGATATAGATGATTTGGATGATAAGGATGGGGGCGAAATGATTGGAGCGATTGGGGACGGGGTGACAATAGTAGATGCCATAGAGTCTGAAACATAACAAGGATTAATATTCGATTCCATCACCTAATATAATTTGTAGATTTATCATTATAATTTCCCTTTTTTTTTATATCCAATTGTAATATTTTTTTGTTTTGATGGTGCAATGAACCATTTTTATTTCTGCAACAGTGTATCGCAGAAGAAAATACAAATTGTATGTAGTGTACAAGTAATGTGAATATAAGATATAAAACAATTTGACGGAGGAAAGTAAATATGTAGATGTCAATAAGGGAAAATATTTTGACGTTAAAAAGAGGTAACATGTTGAGTGCAGGCAAAAGAGACATTAATATATTATGCCAGGGTCAAGGCGCATAGGCGGTTCACATGAAGGTGCTTGGTGCGAGTGCGATTGTACCTCAGCAACCCTGTGCTCTGAGACAAGAGGACGCATCTCAACGTCATGTGCCGTAATGCGATCCTGATGATCTGGTGACAGATAAGTAATTTGTTGCGGGGGCACGGGCATACGCCGTGTACATTTTAATTTGGCTAGTAGGAAATCTCGTTTCCAGTATGCGAGACAGCCTAGTATGAGGCAGAGAATAGTAGAAAAAGAGACACTGTAAATAGGCAAATTATTATGATTGTACCAAAGTGGTGCATTTAATTCGTCCAATTGTTTTTTCCAGGTGTCATAAGGTACTTGGTTTTGGGGGGTACCTTGTGATTGTAGGCGTGATATGATTTCCAAGATTTGGTCATCCGTGCCTAATGTGTTGACAATGTCAGGGGAGGTGTGATTAGAGACCAGGGCGAGTACGGTAGCTAATTCTGGTATTGAAAAGCTAGGTGATTTAGTGATGTGCGACGTTCTAGGTAAAATAAAAGATTCACCGAAAGCCGTACATTGAGGTTGAATATCAATGATTCCATTACCTTGTAATGTTATTTGTGAAACAGTCATATTTTGTTGGTTTTGAGCATCTGGACATTGTATAGCGAGCCGTTCAGAACGAACGCTAAAAATCCATGAATTTTTTTGAGGAGAGTGAAGAAAGGTAGGCTCATAATGCAATATTACTCTTTTATCAAAGAGAGCAGTGATTGACAGTTTGTTGCCTGTGAACAGACTGTAGAGACATGATTTTTTATGTGATTTGTTGATAGGTCGCATAGGAGAGCAAATTGTAATAATGTTTTGAGTGCAATGAGTCAAATCGTCATCATTAAAGGGCCCGTTCACCTCTTTAACAAGTTATTCTTAAAACCAAGTACGAACATAAAAATTAAGTTCATTGTGTATATTTCCAGACCTACGTCAATAGGGGTCTTTAAATTCATCGGCGCGCTTCGGGTCAGTGACGTCACTGGTACGGAGCGGGCGAGGTGTTGCAACACAGCACAGCTACTAGCGACGAGTAACGCGCGAGGCAGGTCCCGGTCTATCTGTCGAGATAGTCTGTTCTACTAAAAACAAAGCGGAAGGCCTGCGATCATCTGATTAACAATACGTTAGAGTTAAACCAACACCTGTTTTGAAACACATACGTTATTGTCGTCAATTTAATGGAATAAATATTATATTGGCACGTTCTTATAAAGTTATATGTTGCCAATAATGACAGGTAGGACAGGTAGTGGAGTTGAATAAGTATTGCCTATACAACAACATAATACACGCGATAGCGATTCTTACACACACACAAACACACACACGATACAGAATTACTTACACTTTAAAAAAATAAAAGTGATTTGGTTATGGCATTTAAAAAATTCAATTTCCACAATAAGTAAAATTACATGATTAAAGTATTTCCAAACGCAATGGGCTGACAGCAGTTTTCCTAATCTTGTAAATGTCAGGATTGCCAGTGGTGAGGATCGTCCCGCGGACCTCCCGAATAACTCTCGCGCGTTATGCATGTATTGTATCATGTATTGTATCATGTAACCAATTAACACTGTTTCATTATCCCAAGCGGCATTTTATTTTAGTTTCTCATGGAATAATCTGTATATTTATTATTTACAGCCGCCTTATGACCACTCTTGTATATACAGAATGAATAACAAATCTATGTTGCCTGTTTGATCAATTTCTGTTTGTAATAGCCATAAACAATGAGTAGGTATGCTTACTTTATTACGCCAGACATCAATGTTTCTCTATTGTACTGATGGATGTTTTTTTCCAAAGCTTTTCGTGGCGTAAAATATTGAGAACATCTTTGAAAACGTTTGAAAACTATCATCTGCCCAAAACAACTATATGCATAGTTACAAGTCGCGCAAGCGCGGCTTGAAGCCGCTACGCGGAGGGCGTGGAAAACCTCGTACTCGGAATACCTCGTAGTTGGAAAACCTCGTTGACGCGACAAAATCGCGAATCGGTCCGTGTACGGCCGCGATTCGGTAGTTTGCGGGTAACTTTTGTCGTTTATCCGAAGTCCTGGGACAAATTTGTTTTACGGGACACTTTCGGTACGCCGCCGGACGCTGTCCGCCGCCTCTAAGTACGGTGAAAAATGATTTTCGAAATCGGAACATTTTTACGTCTTTTGTGTAAAATGTGTGAGAATTTTTTTCCTGGGACAATTGTTCGGGACTCTGATGTGAAAGACGCCACTTCATACTCACTTGTATGCAATGCTGCTATCGATACATTCCCCGCGCCACGTCATGAGCCACATTACGTCAATCCTCGGGAACGGTCCTGACCTTGACAGAATGTGATGCTCCAGATAAGACGCGTCAGACCGGCCAAGCTATGCAACGATCCCAGTAACATCTGGTGTGTCTCGCCCGTCCGAAGGTCGTGAATCTCCGAGCCGTTGCCTGATTATTTGAAAATTCAAGGTTCGGTTGTATTACCACGTTAGGTTTTACATTTCCTTCTGATAAGGAAAAATCGCAAACCGAGACAGTTTTCCAGTTTTTCTTTCATTCTCGGCTATGGTAATTAAACAGTATAAATCTGAGGCGACAAATGCATGGCCAAGAATAATAAAAAAGTTCAATTGCTGACGCTTCCTTGTTTTCCGACACTTTTTCGGGACGTCGCCGGATCCTACCCGCCGCCCCGAAGCTGCGGGTAAAAGAGGATGTAGTAAAACTAGGAAAACGCTTAAGTCCCGCCGCGTTGTTGGATGAGCGTAATTGGTGCATTGAGCTGCATTGTGTTACGCGGATTTTCTGTTCTGTGAAAAAATCATTTTAGTCGAAGATTTTTTTAAATTAAATTAAATAAAATTAAAAATTAACTAAATTTTTTTAAAAAATCGCAATTTTAACGTAATTTATTTTTTAAAAAGAAAAAAAATCGTAAAAATTGCAATTTTCATAAGAAATAATTATTCGATTGCGCTCAAATTTAACACAAGTATATTAATTCATAAAATTAAGGTTCTATGAAAAAATCATTTCAATAAAATAAAGCATGTAGGTTTTAAAAGTCAAAGAATTGTTTTAAAAAAGAAAAAACCCGTAAAAATTCGATTTTCATGAGAAATAGTTTTTTGGTGACGCTCAAATTTCACACGAATATCTTAATTCATGAAATCAACGTTCTGTTAAAAAATCATTAAACAATCGGAATAAAGCATGTAAAGTGTTATAAGTCGAAGAAATTTTTTAAAATCGAAAAAAATCGTTAAAATTGCGTTTTTTATAAGAAAAAATTTTCCGATTGCGCTCAAAACACGGGGCAGTTATAAGTTCAGAGATTTCGAAGGCCCCTCCATAAAAATTTCATCGCAATGGAGTATTGGTTTAGCCGGAATCGTGTTAAAAAACAAAACCAAAAAAATAAAAAAAAAAAAAAAAAAAAAAAAAAAAAACATTCCGGATTTTTTTTCTCCAGTGTAGGGGAAATGGAATCTTCGCTTCGCCGCTACGCTCACCCAAAAATGTTATTACATTATTTAAAACAATTAAAAATAACCCCTGTTAATAACCCCTGCTGCGTTCGACCAATTACGGTTCCAAAGACCCCAAGATGGACCCTATCGCACAAAAATGCCAGAGCTTTTTAAAAGAAAAACATTTGTTTTTTTATTTTTCCAAAATAGCCCAACAATTTAAAAATAAAATAATTTAGATAGGCTTAGGGCCGTAAATCCCTCTGACGCCTTTGGTATCGCCCCAAAAATGAAATGGCATGAAGATATTGATAAAATGAAATTAATTTCCATTTCTAAAATCTCCCCCCCCCCCCCCCTCCAATCAAACTCTCGAAAATCGGATGTCTTGGACGGGGCCCCTGTGACGTAATTGGAAAGAGCAAAACCGAAAAAAGTTACTAAATTTCACTAAATAGTAAAGGTTTATGTATTGAAAACTCTACTTTACACCCTCTTTCCCCCTCCCCCTCCTTTCTTTATACCCACATCATGGTCCACCACAATGGAAATGTGGTATTAAACCTAGTTTCCGCAAAAAGCTGGAAGATGTTGATAAAATGTATTAATTTCCATTTACAAAATCGCCCCCCCCCCCCACAATTGCCCGAGTTGTTGAGGAAAAGAAATTTTTTTTGGATTTCCCAAAATTGACTTTCGTTTTTGCACGGCGCTTTCGGAATCGCCTTGTCCTCCTGAACACTTGTTAAAAAACATTTTTTGATTTGGTCCCAAACTTGGTTTTTTTTCCCGGGGTTTTTTCCGGGACGCCAAAATGCGGCGTCTAAACGTCCGGTTCCGTAGTGTCGAGGTGGCGGAGATTGGACAACAATTGCAAAAGTTATTAACAAAAAGTAATGTTTTTTGGATTTCCCAAAAATGACCAACGATTTTCGAAACACTTACTGACTCGCTTCGACCTCCGAAACATTGTGGAAAAAAAATTGGCAAATCTGACAACTTTTTTACTTTTTCCGGGTTTTTCCGGGGACGGCCGAATTTTCCGGGACGCTTTCCGGGATACGCAAAAATAGCCTCGTCAGTCCGGTTCCGTAAAGCCCAAAGATGGCCCGGAACGGAGAAGAACTGCCCGAGTTTATGACGAAAAGAAATGTTTTTTTATCACCAAAATGACCAACCACTTTTTGAGAAATTCAAAGAAATTTTTTACACACGTCTAAAATTAGACAGATCCTGACTATGTTTTTGGACCGGCCCGCTGACGTGTTCGATTCCGGCGAAAAACTCAAAATGAAAAAAATTCAAATCCCAAATTCCCCCTTTTGGCACCAAAAAAAAGGGTGACGGTAGTCCTGGGTCAAAACACGTCCAATTTCCCAATGAAAAAAATTATGATCGTAACGTTTTTAGCGTCCTGCCAGTCCCTGTCGTGTTTGTTATGTACTGAAAACTGACTTTAACCCCCCCCCCTTCCCCTCTTCCACCTTCATACCCCCTCATCATGGCCCATCACGACGAAATACTGGTATTAAACATAATTTCTCCCAAAAGGCTTGAAGATAGTGATAAAATGTATTAATTCCATTCCAAAATCCCCCCCCTCCCCTCCCCCCCCACTAAACTGTGTAATTGCGGCGTCTAGTCAAAACAGTCCTCGAAAATCGGATGCCTTGCACGCAGCCCTGTGACATAATTTGAAAGAGCAAACCGAAAAAATTTTCCAAAATTTTCACTAAAATATTTTAAAGGTTTTTGTATTGAAAAGTCGACTTCACTCCCCCCTCCACCACCCACTTCGTTCATAACCCCTCATCTTGGCCCATCAGACGGAAATACTGGTATTGGGAAAATAATATTTTCGTCAAAAGGCTTGAAAATATTGATCAAAGGTATTAAGTTTCCCATTTCCAAAATCCCCCGTCCCCCCCCCCCCCCCAAACTGTGTCATTGCGGGCGTTAAGTCAAACATCCTCGAAATTCGGATGCCTTGGACGCGGCCCTGTGACGTAAAAACCGAAAAAAGTTTTAAAACATTTCACCAAATATTAAATGTTTAAGTATTTAAAACTCGACCCTTTTCAATTCCCCTCCCCCCTCCCCTCGCACAAAAAATAGTCTGGGATTGCCCTCAACAGTGGTTCATGTCCTCGATTTCCCCTTTCACAATCCGACCCCTGTAGTAGTTCATTTATTTATATAAAGTTAAATCATTGCAAATTTAATATTTATTAACATTCATTTTTATTTTAACTAGTACTCAAAATTGCCCCCCTAAAAAAACCTTTGACCAGGTGAATGTCTAGCATGCAATACCCCTTTTGTAGATCTTGTCAAGTTCTAAAGTACGTAGTGTGTCATTTTGGATTTTGAATGTCATTATCTTCCCCCAATGAACCTTGTTTTAGGTAAATATTGGGTTGAATTGATTTCTTGAATGGATAGTAGGCTTAACCCTTTCAGGGGGCCCCATTTTTTGCAGAGCATTGCACTCTTCTTACAAAAACTTGAGATATAAAAGATTTGCACAAAATAGCGTCTCAGTATTATCCGAACACAGTAAGCATGCAAAATGTAAAATGATTAATTTATTTAACCTTTTTGAATTACAAATTAAAATTTTTAAAATGCAATTTCGGCGCTCAGGACCTTTGAAAAGTGAGACGGAGTAAAATTTTGTTTTTAAGATTTATGTTCATATTAATTAATTAGCCCAACATGGTAGGACCTTAAAAGTCGAAATAGGGCCCGTTTCGGGGATCCAAAAAATCATGTTGGATAAGAAAATGCTATTACATTCTTTAAATAAAATTTCACATGGATTGCTTGTCGGAAGGAAAAAACACGGCCCCGAATGTAACAAAAAAACAAAGTGTTTGTTATGAAACTGTAGAAAATGTCCCGTGCGTGCAAAGTGATATTTTACGTTTTCAAAAAATAAGTCTCCTTTGAGTTACGACCGCCAAGGTGGCCTATTTATCCAGAAAAAGATGCCCACAAAACTGTAAAATAACAGGTAAAAGGTAATTTTTGCCACAGAGGGGAAACGAAGAGTTTTAAACGTTCATTACCGGATTCCCTGAATCATTTTTTATTTTAATAGCACAACATTACAACTAAAATCTTGGTTTTTAAAACCCCCGCCACCCCATTTAAATGTTGGTGCAAAATATTTTTTAGAAGATAAATTTTTATACGTGGCAAATTTGTAATTTCCATATCGTATCGAACTAAAGTTTCAATAATAAAAAAAGGTGGTACCAAATCATTCGTGGGCGAACGATACATTGTTGTGAATCAATCTTGTGCTCGAGATAAAATATTTACCGTCGATTCGGCCCATTAAAGTTGGACATTGTCTAAAATCGGACGTCCCGAGTCATTCAACATTGTACCTTTACGACGGGTTCGATTTTTGGTACACAAACTATTGTTTTTTTGATACATACATCCCTAACGAAGGTGTTGAAACACGAAAAGTTTTTTATGGGACCGCTAAAAATTCGACTTTTGAACATTTCAAAATAGCACTGAAAAAACGAAAACTTTTGGAATTTTTTTTCTCGTTTTAACGAAAATTTCCGGGACAATTTTTTCACTCTCTTCTGAATCCTCTTTAAAGCTTTCAAAACACCAAAGAACAAAGCTCTAGAGTTTACCCAACATTTTTAAAAAATTTCGGTACTGTGAAGGGCCGACGTTTGAAAACGGGGGCGTTTTTTTAACCGGTTACGCTTATTCCCCAGCGTATTGCCCACCTCCAGAGATGACGGGTGACGCAAAATTAGAAAAATTTTCCCCGGCCTTAAAGGCAGAAAACCCGCCGCGCGCGAAAATTTTGGACATTTTCGAGGAAAACGGGGGGGAAGACGGGGTCCGCGCGACCGGGGGTATTTTTTATCGAAATCCTCGATCCTTTCCGGTCTAGGGCCACCCAAATTCCGTATCACACGCCCCCTTAGTGGTGTGGAAAAAAACTACGTTTTATGGAAAACCTCGTTCCCCCAAGGTCGTATGTTAACAGAGTATTAGTTATAGTGATTATTATACACTGCGCCGACTCATGTTCAAGTAATTCACTAATAAAGTCACTCCGTCGCAACAATTTGACTCTTTGTCGGTTGACGTTTTGACACTTTGAGTTCAAACTCTACACGAACACTACTGAATAGAATTCGCTTGCCCTGTAACGTATAATAAACATTCTTATTTTTTTGCACCTTTTACATTTTACACCACTCCTCAATGTCATCATGAACGATTGATCGAAACGAGTGCACGTGTCCAACTGATGTGAAGAGGTCTGCGTAAGGTTTCTGGGCAGTGTTTAATGTTTATTTTCTTCCTTTTTAGGCCCATTAGCTTATCGCTTTTTGTTTATATCGTTCGAGTATGCAGGCACACCCCACTCAGAATATATCTTATGCTATATAGATTAGAAGAACCATTCCAAACACAAACAATTAGATTTAAAAATCCACATCAACAGCATACTCGACAAAAGGATGAATAAATAACGTACTGGCATCGGCAGTAAATATATATTTCGGCTAGGTGTACAAGGTTTTGTATGTGTATACAGTAAGTGCGCTGTGCGCTTTTCAAGTCAATTGTCAAAACGACATAACTTCGTAAACACCTCTATACTTGACACTTGAGCCGAATAACACATGGCATGCGTTTTTATTTCAACCTAATTTGAAGCGAGTATGCCATACTTGACTACATGTCATATCCCCCCTCGCCAAGCATCTTTAAATGTCCAATACGATAACTCAGTTCGCCGCGACACTGGCTACTCGACTCCGAAGCCAAGGCCGTGTCGTGCGTTGTTGCCAGTACAGCGAAGTGGCGAAAACATAGTCAATTTCATTACATATTTAACAATTAATATATGGTGATTATGATTATTTTCGAGAAAGAATTTGTTGTAAATGGAGTCTACTTAGGTAAATAGATGTCTGGGTACACCTTTACATAAGAGGTGAACGATCCCTTAAGTTCTACATAATATTCTCCATCTGGTGTTACAGCAATGTAATTGTGAGATGGATAAATAGCAATAGCGGTCGTTTGATTGGGAATGAGATATGGCAAGGATATGGCTTTAAAGAGACCAAAATATTTATTGTATTCCTTGATAGGTAATTGCACAAATAATCTAATTATGCCATTGGTAGTGGCAAGGTGAACAGTCGCGAGGGAATAATAGAGATAAACACTGTCGATGGTGAGGCCAGATAAAAGTGTATTGCCAGCTCCCAAGTTTGGTTCAATTTTAATTAACAGTTCCAATAGGGTAGATGGTGAAATAAATATTTGACTCAAATGGCCTAGTGCTGTTAGAGAAATGGCGCTTTCAAGTTGGTCTATGTTTTCTTTGATGTTTACAAGAATATTCTCGAAAGTGCGAAAGTTAGTCTGAATCGTGTATAAGGACGTAATCAAATAGGTCTCGTCATATGTCATATTTATAAAATTATTTTCCAGAGTTTTGATTTTTTCATTTATTCCCAACATAGTTTTTGCCATAGTTCTGATATCTTTTGAATTAGAACGAGCAGTCACTGTAGCTTCTTTAATGTATGATAGCTGTTCAGTCATAAGGTGTGTAATTTTATCAGTTTTCAATGTCATATCGTTGATTCTATTATTGACAACAACTAAATCTTTTTGGGTAGCTACCCCAAACAAGAAGCGTAGAGCACTTCCGACTATATTAAGGGGTTGCCCGTTTTCGTCTGTTTTCTCCTGGGATTAAGGTAAGATATATGTCATCGAGCTGTGTTTTTACTAATTGAGCTTGTGTTGTTAAAAGTTTTGTTTCCTTGTCAATTAATGCGTTAATGTTTTGTACGTGTCCGAAAAAGGGGGATGAAGGAGAAATTTGGCCAACTTTTTGTATATTGCTAACTTTGGAAATAAATGCATTAGTCACGCGTTGATAATCCGAAACGTTGGTGTCTACTTTTATAACCCAAAATTGGCCGGTAAATAACAGGTTATTTTGTCGAATAAACATAACGCCAGTATCTGTGTTAGGTTCGAGGGCTGAGGCTGCAATGCAACCTTTCATAATAAGGAGGAAGATAATAATTGCCATAGTATGTGATTACCTTCAAGTTGGGGCGGTGTTGTTGTAAAATGGAGAGATCCTGTCAGTTCCTATATTCGATAGGGGCTTACTGCAAAAATAAATAGATTTCAGGCAAAGGAGAGCCGAGAATGACATTCTAATAGTAAAATAACAATTTTATCAGTGATGAAATCTGTTATTGATAGGAAATGAAGTTCATGAAATCAAGCTTGTATGGAGAGTCCGTAGTTAATAATACTACCGTGTCTGTAAAATTATTCAGGATATTTATGTCTTGGTTTCCTGGAAGTGGGATTTATTGATGAAAATTTTCAAAATATGTTATCGTTAATCACCAAAATATGTTATCGTTAAGGGAAGGTTGTTACTGAGATTGTGAGGGGCAACAAATCTCATGAGGCGTAAACAGTGTAATTGATACCTATATAAAGTGTTGTGCTGTCTGAAGAGTCAGTTACAATCAAGATTGCAGTAGAAATGTAAGTTACCATATTGTTGTGGTACGAATTGTCATTTAACTTATATTAAAGAACATGAACTAAAACTTCTTATTAGAATCACCTTGCTTACGAATACCATCATTATATTTAGCTTAGGTATTTAGAGTCATTGATCGATCACGGATTTAGAGATTAGAAAGGATGTCACTTGCAGGCAGATGCGGGAAACTCGTCACAATAGGGAGGGGAACAATTAGAGATAGGAGGGGAAACCGAGGTGTGAAGGATTAGGCTAGACAAACGACAGGTCAGAAGATCACGAGCAGCGAATAGATTAGGTCAATTCACGAGCTAGAAACTTGACTGTAGTGCTGTCCTGCTATCAGGCAGCACTGTAAAGTAGAGTCTGGATCCGCGGCCATAGACGCTAGGTCTATCCCCGGGTCACTGGATAGGGAGCAGTACATGGTAGGGCGAGTGCGGTACCAACGGTTAGTAAGGGCGGTCCAGACGTAATCGCTGAGTCCCCCTGAACACTTATTATCGGAAGGCACTAGCAGACATGTCACTCAAAGTAGTTGTAGTTTAGATAGGGAGTAAGGAGTATTGTGTTATCATCAGGGGTGCTATTGTGTTACCTCCAGCCCCGACGCCTGCAGACAGGGTGAGTACTATAATGATGTTCTATTCTTGTTATCAGGTAGATATCCTGAGGGATAGGTTATGTAATTTCATTGATAGCCTTCAGCCAATAAACCATGTTTAGTTACTCTGATACTGTTTACTGTTTTCCTGCTAATTGACCGGCCGCACCTCATTGTGCGTCCAAACCCACGTGTCCCGGCTTGTGTTTATCCCCTAACCGGATTCCCTATCATCCGAAGTCACAGATAGGGTGGTGGCAGCGCAGAAACCCTGCAGTCCATTACAATATTGGCAATATTTTAAATGAAATTGGGATAGCCATATATTATTTGTTCAAATGCATTACTGTGCATTAAATTCATTACTTCAAAATAATTTTGAATCATTAATTACAATAAGATTTTCAATTATTTTAATTATACACTTAAAGTGTTATTCGCAATTAACTATTGTGTCCTATTATACACATGAGTGTATTATTCGCCTATCAGTGTATATTCCATTCCTTATTTCATAATAACTTAATAAATAATGTAAGCTACTAAATACACGACTAATTTTACTAATAGTGTGTAAAATGTTGTATATGTGAAGTGATAATGACGTGTGATGTAGTTGCTTAGTTGGTTTTGTATTACTTGTACGAATTATCCAGTATGTCATTTTGAAAATATATTGCAATTATATTTGCTAATTTGGTGATTTGATGTGTTGTATATAGGGATTGCATCTCAGCCTTCGTCGAGTTCGCGGACATTTGTACCCATTGGTACGAATTGTTCCAATGGCCTCGGGTCATGGAGGCAGCTATCGAGCGTGCAAGAGTACGACGAAATGACCTTGACTTCCTTCACGACCTGGGGGTCTGCGATCCCGATGAGTGTGGCTGTGGTGTACCATATCCGGATTGGTATTTATACAATCCGGAGTGGAGTGACGATGGTGGGGAAGACGACGAGATTTATCTGTCGTCTCTGTTGTAGAGGTGTGTATAATGTTATTATTGCACGTCACCCTTTTTTTTTTTTTTTAATGTGGTGACTTATATTGTCATTCCTTGAACTGTGTGTCAAAAGTTTTACCTATTTCTATTTCGATTATCACTATTTATGTTTATTTTCTGTTGCCTTGTTTTCCAATGATTTTAATGACGGAGTGCGAACGCGTGTGCTAGCACGTGTTGGTAGTAGTTTGGAAAAAGCTTTTTTCACTGAGTTCTTATGAGGTTTCTGAGTGAGTGATGTAGGGTACATATTAGTTGTCGGTAAACTGTAGGAGGATGCTTGATGATTTGCACTGTTTACATTTGAAGGTAATTGTGGGTACATTGTTGGAGCACGTGAAGAGCCTGGTAGACTGTAGTCGTAACCCAGAGTCCTAGGATCAATGCTTGGTCGTGGTACATTATTGTTCACGTTGTGTGAACCTGAAGTCCTTGGTTCGATGTAGTTGTTCGGGGAAGACGTTTGTTGTGTCTCCGTTGGCATTGGCGGTATAGCTAGTAGTAATCATCAGTTAATGTAGGTAACAATGTATTTAAGCGTGTACTAGCCTTTTCATCTTGCCTTATTCGTTTTCGAATTTCTTTCGCAGTCAAATTTCTGTATTGGTATGGGAGTGTTTGTTTGTTACCAGTAGAGTCATCGTCTGTTTCTCCATTTTTTTCTTCTTCTGTCTCTTCTTCTTCTTCTTCTTCTTCTTCTTCTTCTTCTTCTTCTTCTTCTTCTTCTTCTTCTTCTTCTTCTGCTCTGTCTTCTTCTTCTCTACTGCTTATGTCTTCTGCCTTCTTTGTTGGTTCTCGTTGTAGGTCTTGATTGGGTATGTCATTGTGTGTTTGTTGATCTTGATGTATGGAATTGTTCTGCCGTATTTCCCGTTCATTGTAATGTTTTAACCGATTGATATGGACTGTCTGCTTTTTTTCGTATGTATATGTTGTATATAACAAGTGACGTCACGTCGTATGTCATTTAAGATGTAAGGTCCATTGTATAGATGAGCCCATTTTCTTTTGTTGGTTAAACTTGGTGTCATTAACATTACCAGGTCTCCGATTTTGAAATTCATTTTTGTGACTTTTTTATTGTAGTATTTTTCATTTATTTGCTTGCAATTTTCCAGATGTAGTTTTGTTAGATCATATGCTTCTCTTATCGTGTGCAAAGTTCTGATGGGTAATGATGGTCAGTGTTGTAGTGGATAGCAGGTGGTTTGCTTAACTCATCGAGTGGAAGAGTCATGTGACGTCCAAATAGTAAGAAGTATGGGCTATAGTGTGACGACGAAGATATATTTCTTCTCACTGCTAGAAGGACGATGGTACATAACTGTCCCAATTACGTGCGTCTTTCTGAACGAAGTGTAATATGATATTGTGGAATGTTAAGTGTGTTCGCTCGACTAAGCCATTTGATCTCGAGTTGTAAAAGGTCACTCGTAGGTGTTTGATCTGCAATATTCTCAGCACTTCTCCAAAAATATTTGATAAAAAATTTGTTGCATTATCTGTGATTATGATAGAAGGGCATCCGAAGATTGTTATGACGTGATCAATTAAGGCCCGGGCGATAGAAGTAGCGTTTTGATTTTTCAAACACGTGAAAATTAAGTATCTGCTGTATCTGTCAATGAATGATAAGACATACTTATTACCCGAATCTGAGGTAATTAATGGGCCAATAGTGTCCATGTGTACAACCTTAAATGGGGTGTCTGGTTCTTCATAGGTTTGAAGTGGGGCTGTTGGTGGGTGTGGCTTGCCTTTCCGATGTTGACAAGTGACACAGCTGTCACAAAACTGTTTAATTTCTCTATGCATGCTAGACCAGTAATAGCGTGATGCAATTGCACTAGTTGTCCTGTGGTGTCCACTGTGTCCACCAAAGGGGCTATCGTGAAACAGTTCGAGGATAGTGTCCTTGAGTGAGTCAGGTACAACAAGACGATGGTTAGGTAAATCTTTCGACCTAATTCTGTATAGAATATTGTTCTCAAGTGCATAATCGTCTAGTGCATAGTTATCGTGCGCTAATTTATCAATTATAGGTTTCAAGGTGGCGTCTGCTAGTTGTTCTTGACGTATTCTGCGTCGGTCCCAAGTAGGTGTATAAATTCGTTGGTCTTCGTCTGTATCTTCATCCATGATGTTTACATGTAGGCGACTTAATGCATCTGCATGTGGAAAATTTTTTCCAGGTACGTAAACAAAATCAAAGTCGTAATCCGCGAGCAAAATGCACCATCGAGAATGTCTGGCACCTAGTTTGTCTGTACACATTAATTGTTTCAATGGTTTATGGTCACCCTTTAGTATAAAATGTCTACCAAAGAGGTAAGGCCGAAAGTAAGTTATACCATAAATTGCTGAAACACATTCGCGTTGCCAAGCTGAGTAATTCTTTTCAGCTGGTGAGAACTGTTTACTAGCAAAAGCTATAGGTCTCTCTATACCATCAATGTTTTGACTAAGGACAGCGCCGCATCCAGTATCACTTGCGTCTGTGGTCAATGTAAATTCACATGAAAAATCCGGAAATGCGAGTACTGCATCGCTTCATATTGTTTTCCTTGAAGTGTTGAATGCATTTTCATGCTGTTCTGTCCACTTGAAGGGAGCGTTTTTTCGTGTGAGGTCTGTCAATGGTTTACAAATGGAGGCTAGGTTTGGAAAGAACCTACGATAGAATCCCAAAAAACCAAGATAACGTTTGATGTCTTTTGGTGTGCGTGGGCGTGGCCATGTTGTTATCGCTTCTAATTTTTCTGGTGCTGGGTGTATGCCTTTGGTGCTAATGATATAGCCCAAATATGCAATTTGTGTCTTTAGAAAGTTGCATTTAGAAGGCTTTAGTTTCAGTCCTACCTCATGAAGGCGGCGTAGTACCATTTCTAAATGAATTAAGTGTTCGGCAAGTGATTTTGAATAAATTATTAAGTCGTCAATATATATTATTATAAACTTGTACTGCATATCCCGAAACACATTTTGAATGTATCTGGTCCAAGTCGCAGGTGCGCTGCAAAGCCCTTGTGCTAATCGCGTAAACTTGAACGCTCCTTTTTGAGATACTATTGTTTGTTTTTTTTATCATCTTCATGTATTTTAATGTTAAAAAACGCGTCCTTGATATCGAACAGACTGCACATCAGCATGCCATGCAAGTGGTCTATGGCTGTATGCACATTACTCATCGGGAACGAATCAGCGTGTGATATGCTATTTAGTTTTTCAAAACTGCATACCAAACGATAATCTTGAGGACTGTCTTTTGAATCAATCTTTTTCTTAATAACCATACAAGGAGAGCTCTATTGCGAGGTAGAAGGTACTAGAACACCTAAGTCTAACAGTTCTTGTATCTTATCATCGAGTATAGTTTGTGTTGCATAAGGTGTACGATATGGTTTCAATCTTACAGGTGGGGAGTTGCCTGTGTAGATTCTATGTACAATGTCACTAGCTTCTCCAATTTTGTCTCCTTTCTTGAAGAAAACATGTGCATATTTGTATAATATATATTTTCGTACTTGAGTTTGCACAGTCTCTGATAAATGATTCAAATCACAGAGTTGTCCAATGCGTTCCATGGCTTGCATGTGCTGCGCCTGAGTATTTCACTATTTTGTATGGTTCCGGAATCGAACCCTGTATCTGTCGTTACCATCACGACATTGTTGACGTCACTGCTGTTGTCTGCAGTTGATATAGTATGACGTACATTATGATGTGGATGTTGTATGAATGTGTTATTTACATTACTTGTATCCGTTTTGTTAGTCACTCTTTCAGCGCGATTACCCTCATTGCACGTCTGCATGGTATGAAGGTGAGGTGCTGTCTGAGCGTTGCTATGGATAGGGTTAATACTCCGTGCATTGTGGTGCACTTGTTTTCTGCTATGTCTAGCATATGCAGTGTATGTGTTGCTATGACGGTACGCCACTGGATTGTTCTGCTGAGTTGGTTTTTTATTGTTCATATCTTCTATTATGTGTTTTGTGAGGTAGCCAGGCTGGTGTAGTTCATGACCTACAGCCAGCTGTTTTTGTTCGACTGTTTTCTTGGCATTTTGTTTATCAATCAAGGCATTAATGGCTGCCATATTTGGTGACTTCCCTGGTGAGACATCTTGAAGTCGCGACAATCCAAGAGCTTCAGCTTGGTCCATATGATCTGCATAAGTATTTGATGTCAATGTACCTGTATTGTTATTGTTGTTATTAATGTGAATGTCATCTTGTTCCACTTCCCTGTCTGTGGTAGGACATAGTTGTTGACGTACCTTCATATGTTGTGTTCTTTGGTTGATTTGTTTTTTCTTATTATTTACACTGTTATTTTGTACATTAGTTGAAAACACTCTATGTGCATTGTTATTTTGAATGTAGTTATTCTCTGCGTCCCTGTCTGTGGTAGGACATGTTATTTTTTCACATTTATATACACTTTCTTGTCCTTGGTCACTTAATATTAGATTATTATCTACAATATTTGTATGTACATAAGTGTTGTTGACTGGAACGATTGTTGTACATTCGCTTTCAACGTTCACTTGCATAGGTGAAGTGCATTGGTGACGTTGTGGACGACTGTGGTCCGTCATTGTGATGCTGTTGTTTCCGTGAGACCTGTTTGGCACTAAATGCTTGGTAGTGTCAGCCATGATTGTTTCATAATGCCTTGTTTTGTTATTGTATTCAACAGTCAGGTCATTAACAGCTTGCGACAAATTTTGTATGTCCATCTTCATTCTGTTATTGTCCTGTGTTATTGAATCCATCCCATTATGTAATGTCATGTTTGCGTCTTTCAAGCTTGCACAGATTGTTTGAAGTTCACTATTAGCGTGATGCAGTGTGTTGTTGTCGAGCTGTACTTGCTGTAGTTGTGCCTTGTTTTCACGTAATTTTAACATTAAATTATGCACTGTGACATTCGAGTGGTTTAATTGTTGTGTCAAACCGTTTCGTTCGTCATGTAACTGTGCTAATGCATTATGTGTGACATGCTCAAGCTGTGGGTGATTTTGTTGTTGTAGTTGTTGTGTGTCGAGTAGCCTTGCTTTGGTGGGCATAGGACTTACTATTTGTAGTGAGTTAGTGTGAGTAGAATGTACTGCGTTCATGTCAATATTATTGTATGACTGTGTACGGGGATCGAACCTATCATTGTTAGTGTGATTGTTGATTGATAAGTCTTGGGTTACTGAATTAGTATCATATCCTCCTGTGGGTATGTCTATAATATCCAAAAAGCGTATGACATTATTACCCTGTATCAACACGTTTTTACTGTAGCAAATATCAAAACCAAAATAGCGTAAAAAGTTCAAACCAATCAAGCCGTCACATTTTAAGTTTAATTCCTCTTTACAAAATGGCAAATCCTGAATAACTATAAACTGTGTTACCTAATTGTAAGTTAATAGTTGCTTCACCTGCAATAGGGAGGGCTTGACCTGTAACCGAAGAAATATAGTTTGTGCTATTTGTCATTGGGATGTGACCATGGGCAACAATTGATTCTTTTAACAGTGAAATGTCCGCGCCAGTATCGATTAACAATGACACAGGAATACGTGGGGTGTGGGGTGAATGGGGTGTGATGATTTCTGCTCTGATTAAGGCCTTATCTGTTCCTATGTATGTGGAATTAATAGTAACATACCGTGTAGCTACCATCCTGTCCGGAACCAATACAGGTGGACTTATCCATTTAAAGGAATCCCTTGGTTTCCTGAGGATCGGGTTTGGTTGGTGTAAGTCCGTGATTGTTGTGGTGGTTGTTGTGTTTGTTGTTGTGGTATTTGTTGTGATTGCACAAGTTGACCACGAGGTATGTATTTTGAAGGATCTCTAGTCCAACAATTGTGAACAAGATGGCCAACTTTATTGCAATGCGTACAAGTTGGGCGGTTTTGTTGTGGTTGTGGGTTCATGTATGTGTTTGTGGGTCGAGGTGGCAAGGCATTGCGATCTCTGTGTTGTTGTGTATAGTCCCTTGGTGTGGGGCATACATTAGCATAGTGGCCTGCTCCTCCACAGCGGAAGCATTGGACCTGTGCTGTGTTGCGCTGAGGGTTGAATTGCTGGCGTGGGGGTGGAGGTGGTAGTGAAGAAGGTGTCTGTGTGGGTTGAACTGATTCCCTATTTTTTCCCTGTTTGTTTGGGGGTCGAGAATTATCAGAGATGCCAATTGATTTGTGGCTTATTGAAGCCTCGATTTTTTCCTCACGGATTGCGGTTTCAAAGGCTTCCTCATATGTTTTTGGGTTGCTTCTGAGCACAAAACGCCGAATACTAGGGGAGATAACTTTCAAGAATTGATTAAACATGCATTCATTATGCAATTTAGTGCGCATGCGGTTTTCCGCTTCATTTTCAGCAGGGATTAGTGTTCGTCCACCAAAAATCAAGAGTTTAGTAGCAAATTGCCGGACCGTTTCTCCAGGCCATTGTACAGTTTGATTGAATTTTTCCACAAGTGAATTATGGCTGTCTTCTATATGGAACCACTTTATTAATTGCTCTTTTAATTCATTATAAGGGGCATTAGCAAGACCGGCGTAATTTTAAACAAAATCTCGTGCATCACCTTGAAGTTTAATGCGTGCAATGACTGCTTTTTGGGTTGCATTCCACCCTGACATAAGAGCTAATTCTTCCAATCTACAAAAGAATTGTGCAATTTTCAAACCACCAGGTTTTGCAGAAAATTCTGGCACTAGAGCAAGATGTTGAAGATTGCTAATGTGTGTAATGTTTGTGTTTTCCAGTGCGCCAGCGCCATTGGTGCCATTGCTGGTGCCAACAACGGGGAGGCGGGAGGTGAGAGTGAGGCCTGTTTCTACCATTGTAAATTTTGAAATAAACAACACTGAATACAAGAGTAAAATGTTCTGATTTGTGATGACCTGTGTCCTGAGAAAGAAACCCTCTATTTGTTTAAACCTTGTTTTAAATACATAATATAATGTGTCAGTGAGTTGATATAGGTAGGGGTAGTGTTATTGTTTGAGTGATACGATTTGTCCTTAGTGTGAAAGATGATCTTATTATTCATGAGCGGTATACGATGAGACATGGGGTGACAATAACATGGTGAACAAATGTGTTCATTGGTAATATATCTCAAAATTAAATTTTGCAAAGTAAAAAAATTTTTTTTTCGAAGTATCAAGGATCAAAATATCCCACCGCTAAGACACCAGTGCCATGAGACGGTCCTAAGGGATAGTAGGAAGAATAAGGGCTGCCACCACTTGAAGATATACTGCTTCAAGACAGTTAATTTATGTAATATGCAATGGTTAGCGTGCTATGATTCAAAGGGGTAGTGGGAAGGAACGTACATTGTATGTTGCTCAATTATTCAATGATCAACCTTGATATGGATAAATAATAATGCTTACTGAGATACATTTCCAAATCAACACTTATTTATTGATACATAAGTATAAAATATATAAAATATAAACTCACCAGTTTTAGGCACAGAGTTCAGCCAATAGCAATTACCATGTAGGCAAGCTAGTTGATGATTGTATTGTAATTGAAGAGACAATCAGAATGAGTCCAAAGCCTTGTTAAAGCCCGCCTTATATACCTATCTAATGAGGTCCTAATTGAATCGTTAACTCGTTCCTAGAAATGATACTGATTTATGTTCTGGGAGTTTGTGAGCCTTGTCATGCATCGTTATTGAATAATCATGTGATGGTTCTTTAGTTGGCGTGAACATACTAGATGTCATTAGGTATACGAGCTGTGTTAAAACATACTGGAAGTTTCGAGGTGTTACGAAAAGACACGCACTATGTGAGCTAGTGAGTTCACCACACCACCTCCACCTGAGCGCCTAATTGCGCCGACTTCCAACTAATGTTTACGTTTTAGGTTTCTGAGAAAAGGCGTAATAATGATATTTAAATGACACTCGTTCCAAGCCGCGATGGCACGGGCCAGGTGAGTCATACTTATATAAGTTGTTATTCCTAACAAAGAATGTTCTGGAAGAAATACTGATGCAATAATAGCTGTGTGCGAGCAATAGCTGTAAGTTAATATTTATAATATAAAGGCAATCGTCGCGATAACCGCCCCATGACACTAGGCTGGTCAGGATACGGCCGCTCTCGGGCTCTTCTGATCACTTTTGTGCTTAGTTTCACACATTCGTCTGCCTACTTCGTAACGGTATCTTCCCGTTCATTAGCCTTACCGATGCAAGTATTGATATGAGTTATTAATACCCACACAGTATTTATGACAGAAAATGAGTCGAATGAGATTATAATCCATTCCCTGGCCATAAGACCCGTAGGAATTTCGACCTCGATGGAATTTTTCTTCTGATCCTGTTAGGGTATACCTTAGGGAAAAAAAAAATCTTGGGTAGACATCTGGCATTCCGGGCCTAAGTTTTTTACGACGCCATCTTGTTTTGGGCATATACACATAGTACACGCTCTAGGTTTTCATACATTTTCTATACTTTTGATTATAGCTGTAATAAATCTGACGTTATATTTGGATTCTTCATAAAAATTCAAATAAATAATACTAATTTGGTCGTCCTGGGTACATTGTTGGATTATTTTTAGGGAATTACATATTGTTAGTCCTGCATATAGGTGCACTAATACACACATACAATCCCTGACCATAAGACCCGTAGGAATTTCGACCTCGATGGAATTTTTCTTCTGATCCTGTTAGGGTATACCTTAGTGATAAAAAAAAACTTGGGTAGACATCTGGCATTCCGGAACAAAGCTTTTTACGACGCCATCTTTTTTTGGACTTATGTATATAGTGCACGCTCAAGGTTTTCAAACATTTTCTATACTTTTGAATACAGCTGTACTAAATCTGACATGTGATTTGGATTCTCCGTGACATTTCCAATTAAATAATACCAATTTGGTCTTCCTGGGTACATTTTGCGGCTATTTATTGGAAAATAAAAAATAAAATTCATCACAAAAATTGTTTTTATTATTTTTTATTTATTTTTTTACTCGTCATGGAATGCAAGTGGAATGAAAAGACTGCAACTTATTTTCCAATTCATAATACACAATTATAAAAAAAAACTTGGGTAGACATCTGGCATTCCGGAACAAAGCTTTTTACGACGCCATCTTGTTTTGGGCTTATGTATATAGTGCACGCTCTAGGTTTTCATACATTTTTCATACTTTTGAATACAGCTATAATAAATCTGACATGTGATTTGGATTCTCCGTGACATTTCCAATTAAATAATACCAATTTGGTCTTCCTGGGTACATTTTGCGGCTATTTATTGGAAAATAAAAAATAAAATTCATCGCAAAAATTGTATATTATATATATATTTTTTTTTACTCGTCATGGAATAAAGTGGAAATAATGGCGTTTTCCATTGGCATGCACTCGGCGAGTGCAGAAATGTCATTGTTGTCGACTTCCACTTGAATAACATTGCAAAACTGAACAAATGTAGAGACAAGTGACGATTCTGTGCAGACTAGGGCGCACTAGTGCGACCTGCGAATTAAAAACACCATTAGACTGAAATTGTACCCCTTGAGAGTGGTGGTAGATTTGGGTTGATTCTATTGTTGTAACAAAAGAAGAATCGTTGCATGTCCAAATATAGTATCCTAGCAGCAAACAGCATTGTATTTGTTAAAGAAACAACAAAGTGTAATTAATAATAATTGAATTATATTGTTGAAGATGAAAGTGATAGAAGTAATTGTGATATATGTGGTAAGTTTTTTAAGTTTTTTTTTACACTTTTGAGGGCGAATGATTCGGACAATGACAGATAAAAAGGTAATTGTGGGGCTGAAATTATGTCGAGGTGTAGCTTTCAAGGCAGCGACTGTAGATATATCTAAGTGCATCATATGCCAAATATATCAACCAGGTCAGAATTTAACTACTACCCGTACCTTGGAAGGAAGACACAACATTTTATCAGCCGCAGAAATAAGAAAAGAAAATATATTTTAAAATGTTGTGTCTTCCTTCCAGGGTAGAAGTTAAAGGGGTATTTAACCGCTAAACTCAAAAAATATATTTCATTCAGGCTAACTAGTAATGAATTTAGCAATTAACAGAAAAATTATTTAAATATTGGCCATTATTGACATTCTCTACAGCATTTTCTGTAAATTCTTTATGTTTTGTTTTGTAATTTGAGCAAGTAGTTCGGTCAAAATATGCTGATTACCAAGATGGGGTGTGATTTTGGAATGCATATTTTTGCGTGTTTGAGGGTATATTTGGGCACAGTTTTAAGACACGATGTTATAAAGGGGCATTTTAGATTGGTACTACGCTCTAGTATCTATGTGGAGCGAAAAAGAAGCCGGTTAAAGCCGATTTAAGAAATTTACCAAAACACCAATTTTCGCAAATTTCTGGATCAAAAAAATTAAAAAATTCGTTTTAAATCACAGTTACAAGATATCTTTTTTTAAACGGTGATTTTAGTGTAGTATTGTGCTATAGATCACGTGGTAAAAAATCATTTTTGGGGTTTTTAGCCTCTTTAAATTCTGTCCTGGTTGATATATTTGGCATATGATGCACTTAGATATATCTACAGTCGCTGCCTTGAAAGCTACACCTCGACATAATTTCAGCCCCACAATTACCTTTTTATCTGTCATTGTCCGAATCATTCGCCCTCAAAAGTGTAAAAAAAAAAACTTAAAAAACTTACCACATATATCACAATTACTTCTATCACTTTCATCTTCAACAATATAATTCAATTATTATTAATTACACTTTGTTGTTTCTTTAACAAATACAATGCTGTTTGCTGCTAGGATACTATATTTGGACATGCAACGATTCTTCTTTTGTTACAACAATAGAATCAACCCAAATCTACCACCACTCTCAAGGGGTACAATTTCAGTCTAATGGTGTTTTAAATTCGCAGGTCGCACTAGTGCGCCCTAGTCTGCACAGAATCGTCACTTGTCTCTACATTTGTTCAGTTTAGCAATGTTATTCAAGTGGAAGTCGACAACAATAACATTTCTGCACTCGCCGAGTGCATGTCAATGGAAAACGCCATTATTTCCACTTTATTCCATGACGAGTAAAAAAAAAATTATATATAATATACAATTTTTGCGATGAATTTTATTTTTTATTTTCCAATAAATAGCCGCAAAATGTACCCAGGAAGACCAAATTGGTATTATTTAATTGCAAATGTCACGGAGAATCCAAATCACATGTCAGATTTATTATAGCTGTATTCAAAGGTATGAAAAATGTATGAAAACCTAGAGCGTGCACTATATGCATAAGCCCAAAACAAGATGGCGTCGTAAAAAGCTTTGTTCCGGAATGCCAGATGTCTACCCAAGTTTTTTTTTTATAATTGTGTATTATGAATTGGAAAATAAGTTGCAGTCTTTTCATTCCACTTGCATTCCATGACGAGTAAAAAAATAAATAAAAAATAATATACAATTTTTGTGATGAATTTTATTTTTTATTTTCCAATAAATAGCCGCAAAATGTACCCAGGAAGACCAAATTAGTATTATTTAATTGGAAATGTCACGGAGAATCCAAATCACATGTCAGATTTATTAGAGCTGTATTCAAAAGTATAGAAAATGTTTGAAAACCTAGAGCGTGCACTATATACATAAGTCCAAAACAAGATGGCGTCGTAAAAAACTTTGTTCCGGAATGCCAGATGTCTACCCAAGTTTTTTTTTATCACTAAGGTATACCCTAACAGGATCAGAAGAAAAATTCCATCGAGGTCGAAATTCCTACGGGTCTTATGGTCAGGGATTGTATGTGTGTATTAGTGCACCTATATGCAGGACTAACAATATGTAATTCCCTAAAAATAATCCAACAATGTACCCAGGACGACCAAATTAGTATTATTTATTTGAAATTTTATGAAGAATCCAAATATAACGTCAGATTTATTACAGCTATAATCAAAAGTATAGAAAATGTATGAAAACCTAGAGCGTGTACTATGTGTATATGCCCAAAACAAGATGGCGTCGTAAAAAACTTAGGCCCGGAATGCCAGATGTCTACCCAAGATTTTTTTTATCCCTAAGGTATACCCTAACAGGATCAGAAGAAAAATTCCATCGAGGTCGAAATTCCTACGGGTCTTATGGCCAGGGACTGGATTATTACTGGGACTCTCAGTTTTCAATTATTTTTTCTGACGAAAGCCGGACAGGTTAGTGTTAAACAGCTTCCCCTACTGGCATTTTGCGCCAGTAACCTCTCTTCATGTTGGGCTAACTTACTCATGTTTTCAGTCACGCTATGACGGATAAATGGCTCTGGACACCTCACTCCCTACAGTGGGCTAGACATTGACCCTCCTGGGACCCCGTCGGCTCCCCGGAGGCCTCGCTAGCCGCATTTCAACCCCCCTGGGCGGCGCCTCCGCCTCCCGAGCGTGCGAAGTCGGCACGCTGCATCACCTGTCGACGCACAGGTCACGGGGCCTCGGCTTGCCCCCACGATCTTCATCGGGAGCACCTACCACATAAGTCTCCAGTTACCCAAATGCGTCATCAGGCACGCCTTCAGCGCCAGGGCCAGACACTCAACCTGTCACTCCCTTGGCGCCTACGGGAACGCATTTTGCGACGCCCCTACCGCCGGCTGGACTCTGAACTTACTCCGACTCTCCGGACGAGTGTCCGATGGCTGCTACGCGTCTGCTACCTATACTTCGTCCACTACGGCGCCAATGTCGACGCCCCGATAGGCGTACCGACGCCTGCTGCGCCTCTTCGTCAGCCACCTACTCCGGCCGTCGCAGTCATCGAGATCGATGACTCCCCTCCAGCATCCCCGCCGACGGCCTGCATGTGGCCCCTTGTCCCTGGATGGAGGCCACCGCCGGCCCCCCCCTCATGGATTCTCGGGTCGCGCCACACTGCCCTATGGCCTCGTACTCCCGCCGTTGGCTCTGTCTCCGGACCCTCAACCTTCGAACCTTCGCATCAAGAGTATGCATTGCTCCACTGGACAGACCCCCCGATGTCGACTACCCCCCCCCCCCCCCCACGGTTGCCCCACCCTGGGTATCCGACCCATTGGACTGGGCTGAAGTACGCACGAAACCCCCTGCCCCTGTCTCTCCCTTCGCGGACTCACCGCCCCCCCAGTTGATCGAGTGCTATGAACATTCTATGATCCTTAATGACGATGACGAACATTCTTTTGAGTAATGTTGTTATAATGGTGGTTTTTCCGGCACTTTTTCCAAAATAACTGATTTTAGTATTACTTTGATTCATTACTTGCTCTATGCTATTGTTTTTTTATTTCTACCGTTTAATATGTTGTTTATTTATGTCTTGCAGCTGTTGCTGGTTTATCTCTTGAGAACCTCGCCTTATCTCTGGCTGACTAACTGACATGTTTTAGTATTATCAGGTTTTCCGTTTATTTTGTTTTCGCCTTCTTGTGGATTCTACTTCCATCCCCCTTTTTTTTCACACCGCGTTCAGTCTACGCCTCTCTTTCTCGTCACCTAGGTGAGAACGGGACACATCACCCTTGCCATCTCTCATCCTTCTTTACCGGAATACCACCCCTCCATCACTACCCGCTTGCATGTGTCTATTGGCTTCTGGCGAACTCCAACAAGTCGCAAGCCGAGTGTCCATTGGCCTCTGGCGAACTCGAAAAAGTCGCAAGCCGGGTGTCTGACGGCCAATGGTGAATGGTAAACGTTCGTAAGCCTGTTTGCGAGCTGTATGACTGTTCCTCGCGTCCCCGTTTCTCCCTTTGTCGCCTTTCGCCCACTCACATTCTTTTTTGTTTTATTTTTTCTCTTTTCTTTCCTTGTCCCCAGTTTTGTTGTATTCCTTCGGGATACATCAAACTCTCGGAGGACGGGGTGATGTTCTAGGGCTCAACGCTACAAGCTTATACAATTTTGACCCATCTTATATTTTTATCTCGCTTAATAAGTCATTCTTACAATAAATCTAGTATAGTAATCGTCATTCTTAAAGTCAACACACTTTAGCTGATATTTTGTCAATAACATTTTATTGCAAAATATCACATTTAAAGTTTCCTCCTGTAAACAAGGTCAACTTTTACTTTCTCTGGAGTACAATAACAAGTCATCTTTTACACAGGGCAGATAGGACCTGACGTTAATTTTTAACCAATCTCAAATCGTTTATAAACAGAGCACCTGCCCCTAACAGTTAGTCAGAGTACGGACATCGCTCCCACACTAAACACTACGGACAATCGATCCCACGTGCTCTTTCAACCTGCTTCGGACATCGCAGCTGGCATCCCTCTTGTTTCGGACATCGCTCCTGGCTTACCCCCCCCCCCCCTTTCTAAAAACTTTGGACATCGCTCCTGGTAACCCTTAGCCCCACCTCAAATACTAAGGACATCGATCCTAGTATTCCTTCTTCCAAGGACATCGCTCCTGGTTCCCTGACTCACCACAAATTCCCACCTATGTACTCGGCACCCCTCTGTGAATACGTATAAATTCAGTAGTATCAATAAAGTCCGTGTTAGTGTCAGTGTCAGTCCGAGATAAGGGTAAGTAACCAATCATGTTTATTAATTTAAGTTTTAATTATTAGCTTCACCAAAGTCCTTTGGCTTCACCAATGTATTTACGACACATTCAAAGATGCTATTTGCATAGTACTAATATTATTGTTCTTATCTTATAAGTCAGTTGCATAACGCAACTTGGTTGCATGTCTATCATAAGTTGTACGCCCTTTGGTGGCATTTGGATAAAGGTATCTTATTATAATTAACTTGTTACCCTTATTTCTATTGTTATTATGTCATGTCTCGTCACATATTGAACTTACACAATAAATGCATTTATTATCCTAAAGACGACGCTCATTCACCCAAACATACCGTCACCCTTGATAATGTCCAATTACAACTGCACTACATTCTATACATACAAAAGGGGCAAAACCAATTAAGGGTCTTACTAAAAAGCACAAATTACTATCTTTCCGCTACTACTCAGTAGTCCAAGATCACAATCCTCCATTTCACGCCTGAACCCCTCGTACTACCTCTTCCATGTCGTTTCTCAACAAGACGTTAAAACCGTTGAGTGGTGGCAGCTCATCTAATTTGTAAACCCTCACTACTAGGGACACGAAACTTCATCCCTTATCCTTGGTGAGACCACAAACCTCCACCCCTCACCAGATGCACGCAATGTGCGAGTGAAAAATACCACAAACGCTGTGGTACCCTACTAAAAATTTAAACTCAGACTCGGACACTAATAGATATATTGATACTACGTGGACCTTATCAAACGACTTCCAACAACTCCTCGACAATGAACCCCTCTGACTACTACATGCGTGCATGGAGCTTGAGAAGAAAGAAGCTGATGCACGCAATGTGCGAGTGAAAATGCTACAAACTCTGCGTTACCCTACTTAAAGTTTAAACTCAGACTCGGACACTAATAGAATTGTTACGACGCTGACCTTATCACTAGACTTCCAACAACTTCTCGACAATGAACCCCCTGACTTCTACATGCGTGCATGGAGCTTCAGAAGAAAGAAGCTGATGCACGCAATGTGCGAGAGAAAAATTATACAAACGCTGCGTAACCCTACTAAAACTTTAAACTCAGACTCGGACAATAATAGTATTGTTACGAAGCGAACCATATCACACGACTTCCAACAACTACTCGACAATGAACCCCCTGACTTCTACATGCGTGCAAGGAGCTTGAGAAGAAAGAAGCTGATGCACGCAATGTGCTAGTAAAAAATGATACAAACGCTGCGCAACCCTTCTAGAACTTTAAACTCAGACTCGGACACTAATAGAATTGTTACAACGCGGACCTTATCACATGACTTCCAACAACTACTCGACAATAAACCCCCTGACTTCTACATGCGTGCATGTAGCTTGAGAAGAAAGAAGCTGATGCACGCAATGTGCGAGTGAAAAATACCACAAACGCTTCGTTACCCTACTAAAACTTTAAACTCGGATTTGGACACTGATAGTATTTTTACAACGCGGACCTATCACACGACTTCCAACAACTACTCGACAATGAACCCCCCTGACTTCTACATGCAAGGAGCTTGAGAAGAAAGAAGCTGATGCACTCAATGTGCGAGTGAAAAATGCCACAAACGCTGCGTTACCCTACTAAAACTCGAAACGCGGAGACTCGGACACTAATAGTATTTTTACGAGTGACTTATATTACACGACTTCATAAAATATTCCGACAATCGAACCCCCTAGACTTTTTACTTGCGTGCATGGAGCTTGAGAAAAAAGAAGTGATGAGCAGGTTAGTCGGAAAACACTCCCATAGGTGTTATTGTTATTATTTACTACAATTCAGAAATTAAACTAAAAAAGTCCGCCCAACCAATAATAATAATAATAATAATAATAATAACAATGATAATAAATAATAATAATAATAGCAATAGTAATTGTTGCGCGCGGGTCGATGCGACTTCTGTAAAGGTGTTGGCCACTGGTTGCACGACTGTGTCCAGGTCCTGGGTCCAGGCCCTCCTCCACTGGCTTATGAAGGCTTCCGGGAACGCCATCTGTGACGACTCAGGGCTACCATTCGCACCCTGTAAGTGTTAGGGGGCGGGTGCCGCAGGGATAAGGGAGCGTAGCTGTCACCACTCAACGGGAGTTTATAGTCTAGTTGAGGTAGACCAGGCGGGGAAAGGCTTGACTGGAAGGGAGGTGTGAGAAGTGAGAGTGCGGGAAAATACACCGCAGTACAGTGTCCGAGCTTACTTCTCAACTGACCACTGTCCAGAATGGTTTACACCGAGTAAGTACATTAACATTTAATTTCTTACCCGTGAACTAATATAATAATCCAATCATATTTTTATGCATGTAACTTATTGTAATTAAGTTAATTATGTTTACCTGTATTTGCAAATAGCAATATAAGTCCACCACCAATAGTTGTGCGCACTTGAGGATATCTAATTTCTTGTATATACTTATCAACACTCTGATAACTACGAGACCACTAGTCGTTGTGTTGACTGAATATTGACCACCAAAAGAGTTTGTAGATACCCTTGTAGATGTTGTGAAGCAACAACGTCAAAACAACTAGAGTTATTTTTACACAAATAGTTTAAAGAGAAAGTGAGTAAGAATGATCAAGTGAAAAATAATAAGTAGCTAAATGAAGGTAAGATAGTGACAAGTATTCACTTCCATAATAATTATTCTATAGTATGTATAATTTGATATAATTCATTTTTATTCTTGTATTTTTATATGTATATATATATATATATATATTTTTTTTCTATTGTGAGGTAAAATTTTTCATAAAAATGCCATGCCGGAAAATCTAATATTTCAACTTAAATACAATATTGTGCGCCTGAGCTTGGTTGTTGATAATTGTAGTTTTATTCCAACTACATTCTCTATTTCTACTTTGATAAGATAAGGAAGTGAAATTGTTATTGTTTAGTCATAATTAGATTTTGAACTAATTGAAATATGCCTATCAATGATTGTTCTTGTTTGTACACCATAGTGCCCTGATTGAATTTTCCGCTCTGTGTGAGCACTGGGATGAACTTTACGACGACTACGATCATGAGGCTTCGCTTGCCGCCGCGCTAGCTGCGCGACGGGCTTCACACTGGCGGCGGAGCGCCGCCTCCAGTTCACTTGGCGTCGTGTGTGACAGCGACAGTGACTCCGACTGAGTGGTAAGTGGTGTTACAATACTTTCTGTTGTGCCTGAAAAAATATATTCCCAAAACTGCCCAGACCAATTCCGGGGTTTGAAAATAAAACTGCTGCGAAAGTTCACCTGTATTATGAGGAAGAAAAGACATTATGTGATTATCATAGTCCAGGGTACAATGGGTGCGACGGTTGAGAGAAGGGTGTCGTGTTTGTTCGAGACGAGGCCGTCGATCGACGAACAGACAGGGCGGGGGTATAAGAAGGTGGTTGTTCTTCAAGGTGGGGGGGCGCGTGAGTGCACGCAACTCTAAGTTATCTGTTTGTTCTCGACGAGGCTGGTCCGGAGCTACAATGACATAGTGGTGAGATGGTGCGCTTGGAGCTACAGTGCGCCTCGTGCAGCACCATGTTTTGATTGTCGACCGGTATTTCCATATGAGTATTGTTGTTATTAAGAAAATAATTATAAATATCATAGACCCGCCCGCGTAGTGGGTTGTGGGTTCCTCATACCAGTTTGGGACACTGATTTCATGCAGGTGTTGTGCCCAAACTTGCAATGGAATAGGGGTGTCTTTTCCATGTGTTCTACCTAAACATGCGAGTATTTCCTTTATTTGGTGCTTCGTTCCCAAAGTGCTCTCGATTGTGGGCGTTGGTTGTTTCGACATTAAGCTTAGTACAGTAGGTAGGGTGGGTACTGAAAATGATAATCCCGTTAAACATCCACTTGTTCTCTGACGACAGTGGGTTTTGATCATTTTTACAAACCAGTAGGTACACGAATTTTCCGATAGAGATAAGTGAAAGAATGGATAACGTTTATCTTAAGCACTCGGGGTTGTTTTGAGATTTGAAGGTTTCAAGAGCACTAAATAGCATCCGCCTTCGGCTGTATTAAAGTCGACAACTTATGCACCTTATGCACATGTCTAATAAACAACTCCTCTTTATAGGCATCAATGGGCGCAAATTCTTGGGTTCCACAGGAATTGAGATGGGCCTTTGACGGCTCCCCATGGGAACCTTCGGACACTCGGGACCCCCTGCGGTCATCTCTTCGCCCACCCTGCCGCACGGTTGACGGCGAAAAAACTGGCACTGGTCATCGCTGTGGCATCTGTTCGAGACGGTCGCACGCCACCTCCAAATGCAAGCACGCATTGGATGCCTTGGTGCCACCCCCGCCGTCCTTACGGATGGAACGAGTTCACCGTCGCCGCCTACGTCGACAGCTGCACTCCTTGCTGGCGACGCTCCCCCCCCCACTCTGCAAGCAGCCATCACGCAGCTGCCACGAAAGGTCCAGCTGGATCTTCCACTACACGTTCGTCGTGACACACGTTGGCTGTTGCACCAATTTTATCTCTTCCATGCTCGATATGGCCAGAAAGTGACTGGGGACGGCATCGAGCTGCCACATCCAGCTCTCCCGACGCTGGATCAACCCGGACTTGTGGACCCGGGTTGGCACCGACCTCCCCCTGCCCCTCGAGGTTTCTCCGGTAGGGCTACTCCGCCTTATGGGAGGGACCTCCCGGATTCGGCCCTCACTCCCGGATCCCCCAAGGCACTATGGGATTGTGACCCTTGGGTCATGGACCATCTCGGGTTCATGGAACTACAGATTCAGCCTGTTTCATCTGCGTCTCTCAGCACCGCTGCCGCAGCATCTGGATCTCCACCACTCCCCTGGGAAATCGACCCTGGGGACTGGGATGAACTTCTGGCAGCCTTGCCGGAACCACTCTCCCCATTACCGGACTCCCCGGTCCGGGTGGATTGGGAATAAGGTATCGGCTATGGTCGATTATTCCCCCCTCAGTGTTATGTCGTCGCCCTGGTTTATGGACAAACCCCCCCCCCCCCGTGCGGAAATTGGACTATACGTGTGTTCTTATAACTTTAATCTTTCATCACGAACAATTGCCTAAGTAATTATTACCTTATCTGGTCTTTACTCCTATATTTTTTTTTACTATTTTTGGTATTTTATATTTTGGTTAATATGTATAATTGGCTTACATTTGGTACTATGGCAGACTCAGCCTGGAGTGTCAGTTTTCATAGCCACTTCCTGGATCATGTTCGTTTTGTTTACATAATTAGAATAATGATAATTTCCTTTTCATTCTCATGTAGTGGCTTACTACATTTCAATTTGTTTGCCCTCTCCACCTCAACTTTATTATTAACGAAACTAATTATTTGAATCTTGATTTGAATTTTGCTTTGAAATTTTTTATTTATTTTATTTTTTTTTTTTTTTTCATTCACTTCTGCTAGTAACATTATCGTACTACACATCGCTCTCGTCTTGAAAACTTCGTGTTTCCCCTTTAACCCCTCCATCATAAATGAATGACAGCCTCTGGTGAAGTCGTAAGGAGTCGCAAGCTCGGATGAATGTCAGGCCTCTGGTTAATCGTAAAGATTCGTAATCTAGAGTATATGTCGGCCACTGGCGTACTCTTACGGGTCCTAAGCTTGTACGGTTGTGATTACCTTCTGTTTATCGCCCTCTTCACATTTTTCCTTTCTTATGTTTTCAAGTTCCCTACTAGTTCGCTATTTCTGTCAGATATATCGAACTCGAGAGGGGGCGCGAGTGATGTTCTAGGGCGCTAAACCGTTATGCATAGTATTTTATAACCATTCTTTGCATCTACTCATCTAACCATTAAACCTATAATTCAAGTACACACTTGTCTTCAGTAATTAGGCTTCCTTCAAAATATAGCAAATCTATTTTAGTTCAACAACAAGATCATTAAGATCATTAGTAGTTAATGTTCTTCTCAATAACAAAACACCTTGACTTAGCACAGGCAAGATGGGGCAAACATTTTGTATATAAGCTGGGCTTCTCGCCCTTGTAAAGTCAGTCTCTGCTAGAGTTGCCACTCGAACAGTCCCCTCTAGGTAACTAGTATTACTGGTGCCTCCTCCTCCTCTCTAGGTAACTAGTATTACTGGTGCCTCCTTCACCCTTAGGTAACTAGTCTGACTGGTGCCTTCTCTCCTCTCTAGGTAACTAGTATTACTGGAGAATCCTATACCGAATTACCCCCCCCCCCCATTATTTTGGCAACGCTACAAAGATAACTTCAGTATATCATATTATAGGTGCATCAAACAGAAACAAAGGGTGAGTGTAATTAACCATGTTTACCTAAGTTAGTTGGATTAACCAACCTGAAGGCTTCACCACATAAAATGTCAGCTATGCATAACATAAACCCATAGGCTGAATTGCCACTAGTGTTGCACTCTCTTGTGCACCAACTTTATGACTATGTACTCTTGTCAATTGTATACTCTTATCATAATATGTAACAAGGATTTGTGCTTGTCACGCTCAAAATCTGAATTACCTATGCATTGCTCATTAGGAGATAATCCTCTCATAAGTTAGCCTGCATTACTTGTATCATTCTTACCTGTGTCATGTCATACATCACCTGCATTAGGAGAATATGCGCACCACGTGCCTCACCTGTTGATTACTGACACAACCCTGCTTGTTTATCGTGCCTCCTTCACTGAGTGTACTATGTATCTAAGGTTGGGTGAATTGTAATAAAGGGACTTAATTCGACTCAGGGATATCTACTTTACCCCCGACTCTACCCAGTAGGGTCAAGTTCCCACACCTCCCTTCCCGTCAAGCCTTTCTCCGCCTGGTCTACCTCAACTAGACTATAAATTCCCGTTGAGTGGTGGCAGCTACGCTCCCTTATCCCTGCGGCACCCGCCCCCTAACACATGTACAATTTCTTTGGTTTCTAATCGACAGCACTGGGGTTAGGCCAACACAAGACAAGGTGAATGCTATCGTACAAGCACCAAACCCAACTAACAAGTCAGAACTTCGAGCGTTCCTCGGGTTATACAACTTCTACAACAAGTTCGTGAAGAACCGAGCATGTCTTCTGGAACAACTTCACAGACTGCTAGACGATGCCAGCTCTTGGAAGTGGAAGAACAAGAGGAAAACGCTTTCCTAGAAGCTAAAAAGAGATTACAATCAGCTGATGTATTAACTCATTATGATGAAGACAAGCCAATCGAGCTAACATGTGATGCATCTCCGGTGGGAATTGGAGCAGTCTTGTCTCATGTCAACAATCAAGATCAAGGAAAACCAATTGCATTTGTGTCAAGAACACTGACAAGTACAGAGCGTAACTATTCTCAAACAGATCATCAATACTTGAATGGTCGCAAATTCAGGATTGTAACAGATCACCAACCACTCTTGGGATTGTTCAACCTGGGAAATCAACTCCACAGATAATTTCACCAAGAATGCTACGGTGGAGCATTCTACTATCCGCTTATGAGTACGAACTTGTTTATCGCCCGGGTAAACAAATAGGTAACGCCGACGGACTAAGCCGGTTACCGGTACAACACCCGGATACCGAAACTCCAGTACCAGTACTGTTTTTGGAAGCATTGGACAAACCACCGATCACAGCGGTCGAGATAGAGAAGGTATCCAAACAAGATCCGGTGATGAGCAAGGTCATTGAATGCGTACTTACAAAATGGACGCATGACCTCAACAAGGACAATTTCACAGCATACTTCAGGCGACGTCAAGAATTATCGATTCATCTTGGGTGTTTGCTGTGGGGAACGAGAGTCGTTATACCAGAAGAACTACGTGAACGGGTTTTGAAATTGTTGCATGTGGCTCATCCAGGCATTCTGGTCATGAAAAAAACTTTCTCGCACATATGTATGGTGGCCGGGAATCGACAACGACATTAAAAACTATGTCAAGAGATGCAACAATTGTCAAATACAACGACATGAACCAGCTAAAGCACCTCCATGTCCCTGGAAATGGCCGACAAACCCTTGGTCGAGACTACGCGGCGACGGCATGGGTCCATTCATGGGGAACACTTTCCTCATTTTGGTAGACGCCTACTCCAAGTGGACAGAAGTGGTTATAATGAAAAACTTAATATAATTAGCAGTAATAAATCATCTACGAAGAATCTTCGCAACGCACGGGCTACCAGACAAATTGGTTTCCGATAATGGAACGGCGTTTGTCTCGGCTGAAATGGAGGAATTTCTAAGAAGTAATGGTATTACGCATGTTGCCGTACCACCATTCCATCCTGCATCAAATTGACAAGCTGAAAGAACTGTTCAGACGGTGAAGGAAGCCCTCAAGAAGATGAACAAAGGGAACATTCAAGTCATGGTCTCAAGATTCTTGCTACATCAACAGTACACTCCGAGCACGGTGACCAACAAGAGTCCTGCTGAATTCTAATGGGTCGGCGTATCCGGACAGCCTTGGATCTTTTGAAACCAGACTTGAGCAAGAAGATGCGCCAACGTCAGGAGGAAGAATGGGAACGCCAGAAGCTACCTGAGCGAACTTTTGAAGAAGGTGCAGCAGTATTCGAGCGGAACTATGCCGATGGAAACAAGTGGATGCCAGTAATTGTCACCAACGTCGGCGGCCCACGAACATTCAAAACGCAACTAGATGATGGACAGACCTGGAAACCACACCTAGACCAAATGAGGGGGCGAGACTCGCGGTCGACAGAAGACTATGAAGAGGCAGTGAACCAACCTGATTCTCCTTCAGAACCATCCCTAGTAGGAAGGGCTAATGAAACCTCTGCCACTCCATGTCATTCTCCCCAGCAAAGGGTATCCTCACGTCCTCGTGCTAGACCTGCCTATCTGAAAGACTTTGTTACTGATTAAATCATGTATCTTTAAAAACGCTAATTGATAAATTTAATTCAAATCATACTTGTAAAAAAAAAATCCCAGAAGGGAGGGGTGTGATGTATGAACATTTGAACTACCCGCCTAGAGCACTGCAGTGTAGTGGAGCTCTGTGTCGTGGGATCTGAGGGGCGGTGGGTTAGTAGTTGCTGTCGTCCCCGTCTTGACTTGCAAGGAGCGATGTCATGTAGGTAGCCTAGCATCCTACACTACGTTTTACCACAGGCTCTAGTCCGGCTTACACTGGACCGGCCTATCTCTAGGCCGGCCTACGTGGCTTGATAAACGCTTTGAGCTGGCCCAGATGGGAACCGATCTAGACTCGTTTGCCAACGAGTCTAGACCGCTTCAAACAAACTAGTCCAGTCTGATAAACACTTCACTGCAACTTAATGAGAAAGATTATGAGTATCCAGGTACCGTTCTAGAACAAATCGGGCGAGAATAGATGCGTTCCATGCAAATAAGTCATATAGGCTATATAATATAGCAACAGTTTAATAATTGGTTTCATTTAATAATTTTGTTTTGGTAAATTAAGTGGTTGAAACCCGACGTTCTAGTAGGTCTAGCAGGCTGTGGCTAGTTCGGTTTGAAATTGGGCTAGAGTAGGCCGGCTTAGTTTTGTTGATATACACCTCGGACTAGATGAAACCGGCCCAGTGTAAGCCGGACTAGAGCCTGTGGTAAACGTAGTGCTAGTGATTGTAATTGTATCTATTTCTTATAAAGTACAGTTAATCTTATATCTAAATATCGAGTGATGATTCATATGGCGCCCTCATAATATACATAACACAAAATATGCGTATAGATCACTTTGGGGAAGGGGAACAGAAGTCTGTGCTTAAACATGGTAAAACATAGTAAAGAATATAAACAAATAGAATAAAACATAAAATGTGTCCAAAGTTGGAAAATAACATAGCAAAATATGTGTTGATTAGTACAAAATAATTGGTGGGATGTGTACACCCACACAAAGTAGAAACAAAAATACCAAAATAGAATAATAAAAATACCAAAATAACCAATAGAGCAAAGTGCAACTTTGGCTCAGATGCATGCAAGGATGCTATGCATAAACATGTGGTAATAACCAAACAATATCAATGGCAAATATATTGACAGTTGGACATATCAGTCCTAGAAAGTGAAAGTATATAAATCAATCCATAACCTCGATGAAAATATTTGAAATAACAAATATGTGAAATAATAAGGATTGGAAAGAATAAGGTGTCGACCTAAGATGGTGGTCAACATCGTTTCCTCAACCGTAAAGTGAAAATAAAAGATTGACATGTGAGTAGTCAAATCGTAACATAAAATACACAAAATAAAATGGAAAATATGTCCAAGAGTGGTGAACATTGCAAGTGCACGAAGTTCTTAGTGCAGTTGTATAATTATCAATGCAATAGTCAAGGCAGGTGTGCAAACGTGCAAATGGTCATTTGAAATTTTGTGCCTGCGGGATAATAGTAAATTTCGTATAAATGGGTGGGGAAATGCGAAGGGTTAGAAACAGGCGGGTGTGCATATTGCATCTTTTTTAAATATAGAAAAAAATGTTTCTCGTGAGCGTAATACAGTGTCATTAGTTTTCATTAGATTATTAGTGTTTTTTTGTTTTTGTTTTTTTTTTTTGGGTTTTTCTTTATTATTTTTGTATCTATTTAAAATTGTAAAAATACCCCCGCAGTGGGGACAATTATTTATAGGGGACAAATAAATTTTATAGCACCAAAAATTAAAGGGTTGGAAAATTTTTAAAAGTCCCCCAATATGATACAAGCAAGAAGGGAAAATTAATGTATGCCTAAACTACGCAAAAGGAAAAGTGAAATCGAATTGCAAAAGTTCGTCGAAAACTTTTTCCCCAAAATCTATTTGTGGTCAAGGGAAAACCCCGGTTGGGGAAGGAGGGGTCTTTTTTTTCGTGTGAAAATTGTGGTGTGTGTTTTTGGGGTGTAAGTTGGAAAGCACTGACTGCCCCAAAGGGAAGAAAGTGAATAAAAAAGGGGAAATGCTAGAAGCAAAAATTTTGTAAAGGTTGATTTTCATTAATTGGCGAGAAAAAAACGGGGTTTTAAATTCGATGTTTAACACGCACGGGTGATTGAATTGGGTATTGTACAACAGTTTTAAATACGAGCGGGCTTTGGCAACTTAACTAAAGGGATTAAAGAAACTCCCCATCAAACCTTTCGTGCCCCCCGGTGGATCCCCCACCACCCACCTCACGGCGATGGGACCGCGGGCCAGGGGCGTTTAAACTTGTAGGCCCTTTTTTTTTCAAAAAGGGATAATTTAAAAAATTAAGCCCAAAGGGCTCTACTACTACAGGGACGGGGGCGGCTGTCCCAAGACCCTGGTTTGAAAACTTCCGTGGGCGAGCCGAAAAGGGTGGGCCCAAAGGGGGTTTAAAAATTTGTGAAAATTGCTAAATGCAAGTCTGTTTTTTGGACGAACATTTTCAAACCTCAAAACCTTTTTTCGCCCCCAGGGGCCAAGTGTTCCCCGCAAGGGACGAAAGGGCGGGGGAAACGGGGGCCCATTTTTTAAAACGCGTCTGAGGGGGCGGAGACTTTTTACTGTGATTTTTGGGGAAATAAAAAAGGGAAAAAAAATCCTAGAAAACTGAGGGGAGAATGCCGATTACCCGGGGTACGTAAAGATTTCTTTAAAGGGGAGGGAAAACAGGTTAACTGTTGATAGGGCCCCAAGAGATCGCAAAAAGGAAATTAAAGGGCCTGGCACAACAAATGGGGTTTAGTTTTTCGGCGAGGGCTGGGGAAACTTTTGCACGGTTACGTCATCCCCCGGGGCCATAAAGAAACCCCGGCGTTCCGGTCGGCCTGGCTCGAGGCTAGCATGCTATCGACCCGGAAATACCAACCATCTCGCCCCGCGAGCGAAATGTCCCGCGAGGGGGAAAAAAAGGTATGAATTGCGGTATTGAGGGGCACTTTTTTGCTAAAAACTTTTAAAAAACCAAAGGGTGACAAACCCATGGAAAAAAAGACAAGAAAAAAAAAACTGATTCTTCACGGAAAATGGGGTCCAAATCCAAAAATTTAAATAAAAGGGAAGAAGAAAAAAAAACCCCCAAGGTTTAAAACCTTTTGCGTTAAAGGGGAAACGGGCAAAAAGGGGGAATTGCTTCAAAAAAGCGGGGTGGGGGGTGGTTCAATAACTAAAGGGTTGTTTCGGGGGCCCCCCCCTGTAATGCCCCTATAAAAAATAAAAGAAGGAAAAATTTTGAAAAAGCAGAAAAAAATAAAAAAGGGGAAAATGAAAACAGCCCTAAAAAAAAACCCATTTATTTTTATGGGAGTACCCCAAAACCCTTAAAGTATTAGAAAATTCCCCCACAAATAAAAATTTGGGGGGGGGAAAAAAAGGGCAAAGGAAAACCAATTTTTTTACGTGGTAAAACGGTGGAGGATTTACCGCTTTTGGGGGAAAGCAGTTCTGCCGAAAAACCTGGGCTTTTTAAAAAAAACCGGGGTTTCCCTCGGGAAGGGGCCAAAAAAGTTCCGGGCCCCAACCCAAAAAAGGGGAATTCTATATGCAAGAAAATTTTCTACCTCCCAAGAGAATTCTACACGCAAGAAATTCTACCCCCTGCAAGAAAAAAACAACGGCTGAAAAAGATTAAGGAAAAATTTCCCCGGACTGTTTTCACCGGCGTGGGGTAAGTTAAATTTTTAATTTAAAATTTTAAGAAGAACCCTTTTCCAGTAGGAAGACCCCCCTCACCAGCTAAAGCCAAGGTTAAGTGAGGAAAATAGAAGGAAACCCCTTTAGAAAGGGACCTTTAGGGGAATTTGCTTTTGGGAAACCAGGGGGGGGGTTTCCCCGGTGGTTTTTTTGGATTTTCGCCCAAATTTCAGGTTTAAAGCGGGCGGAATTTTAATTGGGGGGTCGACAAGGTTCCCAAAAAAGGCGGGGAAATTTGTCCCGGGGGGGAAAACATTTTTCCAACCATTGACGATTTAAACGCCGGGAACAAAAAGGAAACCCACTGTTTTTTCATTTAATTTGGCCCTTTGGGCTCTGCTTTTCCCCCAAATTTTTTGAGCCGAGGGGGGGGGTCACGGGGGATAACCAACCTTTTAAATATCCAGCGAAAGGGGTGAAACGGGTACAAAAGGCAAATTTTTTGGGATCAACTGCGCCCCCAAAATATTTCAGCGCAAAATAAAAGGACGTTTTTTTGCCGAGTGCAAAGGGGAGTTGGCTTTTATAGAGGGATTTCCCTCTTTTACAAAAAAAACCCCAAACCCAGCACGACCCCAGACTGGGGATGGGGATGCAGAATTCGCAGGAGAAGGGGCTCACATTTAAATTCCGGGACAAGTTTTGGAGGATCGAAAACCCCTAAAGGGGGATTTTCATAGGGCCCCTTTTGATTTCCATTCAGGGTTTTCAAGCCCTACTTTGCAAAGTACTGGGGGTTTCCGGGGAACTTTGGGGAACCAAAAACTAAGGGGAATTTTGAAAATTTTCCCCTTTGGTTTTAGGGGCAGGGTACTGTTTCCGGGTTTCCTTTTTCCCCAACAATTTTCCTTTTTACAAAACCCTAAACCCTTTTTGGGGAAAAAACCTTTCTTAATTTTGGGGGCAGGAAGCGGGGACCGGAATTTTTCTTTTCAAAAATTTAAAAGGGTTTTTTTGGTTTTTCCAACAAAACCCCCGGGTTTTTAAATAAGGGAGCCAAAGGGACGTTTCATCGAATCAAGGTTGGGCTGGGGTCTTAGTTCGGGCCAAAAAATGGGCCCGGGGGGGAAAATGGTTCGAAGGGTTCAAGGGGAAAAAAAAAAGGGGGGTTCACAGGGGGGGAATGGGGGGGATTTGGGAACGGTTGGGGGTGCGAAAAATTTTTTTAAACCATTTTACTTTGGACGGGGGGGATTTTTACATTGTTTTGGGATTTTTAAAAGCCTCCAATTTCCTTTTTGGGGGACCAACCCCAAGGGCCATGCGCGAGGATTTGGGAGGGGGTGGGGTGTTTTAGTTTCCAAAGTGCAATAAATAAAAGTAGAATACCAGCCAGGGAGAAGGCCAATTTAATTTTGCTGTTTTTCCACTGTCCGGAATCCCATCAGTTAAAATCGAGGGAAATTTTACCCGAAACCCCAGAAGATCCAGATCATCTTTTCGAGGGGTTTAGCAAGTAAAGGGCTTTTTCCCAAAGCTATGAGCCGGGAAAAAATCGAAAAAAAGGAATTTCCAGAAAAAGGACCAGGAAACATCTCTATTAAGGGGGGAGCATCGAAACCGCCCAACAGGGCCCGGAGACTGAAAAAAAATTCAAACTCATCAAAAGGGTGAACTAGGGCGGGTACCAATCCAGGGTTTATCCGGGACCCCTTTTTATTCATACCTAAAAACCCAAATAGGGACAGGGTGCCGAACTACCACCCCAAAGGGGAAATCCGGGGATAGGTTTTGATGAAACAGAAATTGGGGGGTTCAAAAGTTTTGGGGGCCAGCATTAGAAAAGGGCCCGGGGAAAGTTCTGCAGACACTGCCATGGGTCCCGGTTGGCCCACTAAACCCAGCCCCCCGGGAACCCCCTTTTTATTAGAAACCAGTTTACCAGAAAAAACCTTTTTGGAAAAGGACTTTGGCGATAGCCCTACTTGGGCCGGGCCCCCCAAAAAATGGAAAATTTTTACGTTTTTCGTTTCATCGACTCTTTTTCAAGTTTAAACCCCGAGGGCCGTGGTTTTTCACCTTTTGCGTCACAACCGCTAAAAAACTATCGACTTTTTTAGAAGAAATTTTTTCCCGCAGGGATTGGGATTTTTAACCGGGAATCGATCAAATTGGGACAATCCCGGCATCCCTTCCTAGCAACGAACTTCCAAATGATTTTTTGTTTTCACCAAACAACTTTTCGATTTTTTGGTTTTATTTTCCAAAGGCCGGGATTTTGGGGCCCGCAGGGGAAATGGCGAATTTTTGGAGCGACAGATGGTCCAAAAGGGGAAGGGATTTTTCGAAATTAGGAAAGGCCAAGGCAGCTAAATCAAGACTTTAAAGGGACGGGCCTTGAAGAATATCTCTTTCTTTTCGAACAACACCCCATTTTTAACAAGGGGCGCACTCCCGGCTTCATTGATTTTTTGGGACGAGGGCTTCTTTGACAAAGTTCCAAGTATAAAAATCTGAAACCTATCCAAAATGAAAATTTCCCAAAGATGGGGAAAAAGGGTAAATAAAGGATTTAAAGGGAAAAAACAAACCTTCGATAAAAGGGAACCGGGGGGCCGGTAAGCAGCAACACATCTTGGGAAGATTACTTTTTGGGCGCTTAAAGAGAAACCCCAAACAATTTTTAAAACCCCTTTTATAAAAACAGAAACCCGTTCGGTTACCGAGGGGGAGGGCAAAACCCCTTTGGAAAATCTTTTTCCCCAAACCGGTGCACAGGTCCCCGTGGGAAGGGTGACCATTAGGGGGAAGTATTTAACTCCCCAAAACCGGGCAAGCCCTCCCCAACTCAACCCCAATCCCTTCCCAACCATTTTTCACAAACCCCCGGAACCCATTTTTCCCCGACCAAACCAAGCAAAACCTTCCATTTTGGGAAAAAATCTTTAACCCCCCTTTCCTATGGGGTTCACAATAAATCAAAACAAGTGTTTTCCCATTGCCCCTCCCCCAGTCCCCTTTAGACCTTTTAGCAAAAAGGGACAGATAAACCCCCGGCCCCGGGGGGGGGAACCCCCGGGGAAAACCCGTAAAAAGGGGGAAGAGGCCCAGGCCGAGCCCCCAAACGCAGACCCCCGGTTTGGATGAGGGGGACTATCAAACTGTAAAAGTTTAAATTGATCAGTGAGGTTTGTCCTTATCATTTCTTTTTAAAATTCCGTTTAAATTAGTATTTTAATAACAAAATAGTTCTTTCCAAATCAGTTTTTTTATTCAAACGGGGAAGGGGTTTTAATTTTTTAATTTTTTATTTTTAAATTAAAAGGGTAAAAGGGTGGGGTTCAATAAATAACCAAAATTATTTGATTAATAAAAGAAAATTTGAAGATCAAAGGACATTACTTAAATCTTATCCCCCCATTCAATTTTAAAAATTTTAAGGTTTTTTAAGTTTGAAAAATTTAAAAATTTTTTAAAAAAAAGGGAATTTTGTGTGTTTGTGTTTGTGTGTGTGTTTTTGTGAAAACCTTTTGGGCAGCACGGGGACGGGGACCAAATTTTAAAATTTAGTAAATAAAGTTTTGGATTTTTGGGAAAGCAAAAACCCCTTGTAAAGTGGGGTTCTTACAATTTGGGGCACCGGGTCATATTTTCCCACCAGTCAGTGGGTTGCGTTTTAAGCTTTTTTGGTTTTTGGGGCTTTCAAATGCGCGGGTTTGTCCCCTTCGGAGGTTAAATCTTTGGTTTTACAGGGGGCGTCGGGAGGGGCTTTTGGGCCAGGGGGGTTTATTTTTTTTGGGGGGTCTTTCGTTTTTCGGTAATTTGAAAAATTTGGGGAACTATCGGGGGCGTAGGTTTTTGGGGCCGCTAATCCCATATGCCCGGTAATGGGCCAAAAGCTAGCTGCGATCACTTTAAAAGCGATTCTGATGAGCCCTGAAAGTGGGAAAAACATGGTTTGGCTCTGGGGTTTTGCCTTGTTTTAGGGTTTTTTGTACTCGTCGTAAAGTGGCCAAACGTAGAATTTTGTTTTTTTCCTCATACTGACGGAGGGGGACCCCGATGGAAAACCACTTTTTATGGTGACCTGGCTGCCATGCCATTTTTTTGCGACCCCAATTCTTGGTAGTGCAAAGGAGGGAATATTTGTTTTGTGGATGATGACGAAAATAGATGATTTTTGGGTGATAAAGGGTTGGGGGGGGAAAAAAGTTGGGGCGATTTAAAAACGGAATGACAATAGTAGATGCCATAGAGTCTGAAACATAACCAAAGGAATTTAAAATTCGTTTAAAACACCTAATATATGTTTGAAAATTTTTCAAATTAAAAATTTTTCCCTTTTTTTTTTTTTTTTTATTCAATTTTTAATATTTTTTTTGTATTGATGGTGCAATGAACCATTATTAATTTTTTGCAAAAAAGTGTATCGCAGAAGGGAAAAACAAATTGTATGTATGTACAAGTAATGTGAATATAAAAAATAAAAAACAATTTTACGGAGGAAAGTAAATTGTAGTGTCAATAAGGGAAAATATTTTTACGTTTTAAAAAAAGGTAAAAAAAAAAATGTTTTTAGTGCAGGCAAAAAAAACTTAAAAATTTTTATACCAGGGCCAAGGCGCATAGGGGGTTCACATGAAGGTGCTTGGTGCAGTGCGATTGTACCTTTAGGGGAACCCCGTGCTCTTTTAGGGGCAAAGGACGCTCTCAACCCTTATGTTTCCGTAATGCGAATCCTGTGACCTGGTGACAGATAAAATAATTTTTTGGGGGCACGGGCTACGCCCCTGTACATTTTTAATTTTTGGGTAGTAGGGGGTCTTTGTTTCCCGTATGCGAAAACAAACCAGTTTTGAGGCAAGAAATAGTAGAAAAAGAGGGGCACTGGGAAATAGGCAAATTATTTGATTGTACCAAAGTGGGGGCTTTTAATTTGTCCCAAATTTTTTTTTTCCGGTGTCCCTAAGGGGACTTGGTTTTGGGGGGGTTCCTTTTGATTTGGGAGGCGTGAATGATTTTTCCCAAAATTTGGTCATTTCCCTGGGCCCAAAGTGTTGAAAAATTTTCAGGGGAGGTTTATTAGAGACCAGGGCGAGTAAAGGTACTAATTTGGGATTTAAAAACTAGGGTTTAGTGATGTTCGAAAGTTCTTTGGGTTTTTGGTAGGGAAAAAAAAAAGATTCCCCCGAAAGCCCTACTTTAGGTTGGAAAAATCAATTTATTCCCCCTTTCCTTGTAATTTTATTTGTGAAACAGTTTAATTTTGTTGGTTTTGAGCTCCCGGACCTTGTATAGCGAAAAAACCCTTTTTTTTAGAACGAACGCTAAAAATCCCCCTTTGGGGAAAATTTTTTGGGGTTTTAGGAGATGAAGAAAAGGGAGGCTCATAAAAAGCAATTTATCTTTTTTCAAAAAGAGCATGATTTCAGTTTGTTGCCCGTGAACAGACGTAGAGACATGATTTTTTAGTGATTTGTAGATAGGCGCATAGGGGGCCAAAATTTTAATAAATTTTTTTAGTGCAGTGACAAATCTCTTCATTAAGTTCTAAAAAAATTTTCTCCATCTGGTGTTTTCAGCAAAAGTAAGTGTAGAAAGGACAAAAAGCAATAGCGGCGTTTGATTGGGGAAAGAGATATGGCAAGGATATGGGGTTTAAAAGACCCAAAATTTATTGTAAATTTCCTTTAAGGAATTTTCCCAAATAATCTAATTTTGCCATTAGTAGTGGCAAAGGGGAACAGTCCGAAAGGGGAATTTAAAAGAGATAAACACTGTCGATGGTGGGGCCCCATAAAAGGGGGTTGCCAGCTCCCAATTTGGTTTTAATTTTAAATTTAAAAGTTTCCCAAAAGGGTAGATGGTGAAATAAAAAATTTTACTCAAAAAGGCCAGTGCTGTTAGAGGGAAAAGGCGCTTTCAAGTTGGTCTATGTTTTTTTTATGTTTAAAGAAAAAGTCTCGAAAGTGCGAAAGTTAAATTTTGAATCGTGTAAAAAGGACGTAATCAAATAGGTCTCGTATATGTCTATTTATATAATTATTTTCCAAAGTTTTTTTTTTCAAATTTTTTTCCCACTAGTTTTTTGGGGGGGGGGGCCCTAGTTTTTGATACTTTTGAATTAAAAAACGAGCATTTAAATGTAGCTTCTTTTAAAGTATGAAAAAGCTGTTCAAACACAAGGGTGTAATTTTTTCAGTTTTTTAAAGTCTATTGGGTTTATTTAAATTTTTGACAACAACAAAATCTTTTTGGGGGGGAGCTACCAAAAACAAGAAGCGTAGTGCCTCCCAACTTTTTTAAGGGGTGCCCCCTTTTTTCGTCTGTTTTCTTCCCCGGGATTAAGGTTAGATATTTAAACGAAAACGCGTTTTTTCTAATTTTGGGCCTGTGTTTTTAAAAGTTTTGTTTTCCCTTTTCTTTAATGCGTTAATGTTTTGTACATGTCCCCAAAAAAGGGGGGATGAAAGGGGAAATTTTTTGGGGCCAAAATTTTTGTATATTGTTAAAATTTGGAAATAAATGCTAATTAAAGCGTTTATAATCCGAAAAATGTTGGTGTCTACTTTTATAACCCAAAATTTGGGCCCGGGAAAAAGCCCGGTCATGTTTTTCGAATAAAACATAACGCCATTTTCTTTTGTTAGGTTCGAGAGCCCGAGGCTGCAAAGCCCAAACCCTTTCATAAAAAGGGGGAAGATAATAATTTTCCAAAAGTTGTGATAAACCCTTTAAGTTGGGGCGGTGTTGTTTTTTAAAATGGGGGAGATCCTGTTTGTTCCATATTCGATGGGGCTTCTGCAAAAAAAAATAGGGTTTCAGGCAAAAAGGGGAAACCGAGGAAAAGACATTCTTAAAAGTTTAAAAAAACAAATTTTTTTTAGTGATGAAATTGTTATGATAGGAAATGAAGTTTATGGGAAAACAAGGGGTTTTATGGAGAGGGCCGTAGTTAAAAAAATACTACCGTGTCTGTTTAAAATTTTTCAGGATATTTATGTCTTGGTTTCCTGGAAAATGGGATTTATTGATGGCCAAATTTTTAAAATATGTTTTTCGTTAATCCCCAAAAAATTTTTATCGTTAAGGGAAGGTTGTTACTGAATTGTGAGGGGCAACAAATCCTTTTATGAGGGGTAAACAGTGTAATTGATAAAATATATAAATGTTTTTGGGTTTCTGAAGATTTTCCCGTTACAATCAAAAATTGCATTAGAAATTTAGTTACCCTATTTGGGAAAATTTTTTTAAAGAAATTGGGGGTAGCCCTAATTTTTATTTGTTAAAAAAGCATTACTGTGCATTAAATTTCATTACTTCAAAACAATTTTGAATCATTAATTTTCAATAAGATTTTCAATTATTTTTATACCCCTTAAAGTGTTATCCCAAGAAAATATTGTGTTTCCCATTATACACATGGTGTATTATTCGCCTACCCCGTTTAATTTTCCATTCCTTATTTCATAATAACTTTAAAAAATAATGAATGCTTTCTAAATACACTACTAATTTTTTAATAGTTTTGTAAAAAAGTTTTTTAAAGTGAAAATAATAATGGGCGTGTGATGTATTGCTTTTTTTTGGTTTTTTTATTACTTGTACGAATTATCCGTTGTCCCTTTTTAAAAAATATTGGCAATTTTTTATTTGCTAAATTTTTGGTTTATTTGGATGTTTTTATATAGGATTTTCATCTCAGCCTTCGTCGAGTTCGCGGGGCTTTGGGACCCATTGGTTTCAATTGTTTCCCAAAGGCCTCGGGTCATGGAGGCAGCTATCGACGGGAAGGAAAAAGAAAGAAATGACCTTGACTTCCTTTTAAAGGCCTGGGGGGGCTGCGATTCCCCATGAGTGTGGCTGTGGTGTACCATATCCGGATTGGTATTTATACAACCCGGGAGTGAGTGACGATGGTGGGGAAGACGACGAATTTATCTGTCGTCTCTGTTGTAGAGGTGTGTATAATGTTATTATGCACGTCACCTTTTTTTTTTTTTAATTGGTGACTTATATTGTCTTTCCTTGTGTGTGTCAAAAGTTTTACTATTTCTATTGATTACCCACTTTTAAATTTTTATGTTATTTTCTGTTCCCTTTTTTTTTCCCAATGATTTAATGACGGAGTGCGAACGGGGTTTTGTAGCAGTGTTTGTATTAGTTGAAAAAACTTTTTTCACGCATTTTATGAGTTTCTGAGTGAGTGATTTAGGGTACATATTCGTTGTCGTAAACGAGGAGAATGCTTGATGAGGTGCATTGTTTACATTTGAAGGTAATTGTGTGTACATTGTTGGAGCACGTAAAGAGCCTGGTAGACTGTGGGCGTACCCAGAGTCCTAGGATCAATGCTTGGTCGTGGTACATTATTTTTCATGTTTGTGAACCTGAAGTCCTTGGTTCGATGTAGTTTTTCGGGAAGACGTTTGGTTGTGTCTGGTTTTTGGGCGGTATAGTAGTATAAACCATCTTTAATTTTAGGAAACAATGTATTTAAGCGTGTACTAGCCTTTTTTCATCTTGCCTTATCGTTTCGAATTTCTTTTGCGGGCAAATTTCTGTATTGGTATGGAGTGTTTGTTTGTTACCTGTAATTTCATCGTCTTTTTCCCATTTTTTCTTTTCTTCTCTTCTTCTTTTCTTCTTTTTCTTCTTCTTCTTCTTCTTTCTTCTTCTTCTTCTTCTTCTTCTTCTTCTTCTTCTCTTCTGCTCCGTCTTCTTCTTCTCTACTGCTGATGTCTTCCGTCTTTTGTTGGTTGTTGTTGTAGGTCTTGATTGGGTATATCATTGTGTGTTTGTTGATCTTGATGTATGGAATTGTTCTGCCGTATTTCCCGTTCATTGTAATGTTTTAACCGATTGATATGGGACTGTCTGCTTCTTTTTCGTATGTATATGTTGTATATAACAAGTGACGTCACGTCGTATGTCATTTTATGATGTAAGGTCCACCATTTTCGAACAGGTATTTTGCTGGTTAAAATTGGTGTCTTTAACATTACCAGCTTTTCCGATTTTGAAATTCATTTTTGTGACTTTATATTGTAGTATTTTTCATTATTTGGGGTTGCTTATTTCCAGATGTAGCTTGTTAGATCAATATGCTTCTTAATCGTGTGCAAAAGTTCTGATGGGTAATGATGGTCCCCCCGTGTTGTTTGTGGATAGCAGGTGGTTTTTTTTGCCTTAACTCATCGAGTGGAAGAGTCATGTGACACCAAATTTGTAAGAAGTATGGGCTATAGTGTGAAAGACGAAGATATATTACTTCTATTGCTAGTAGGACTAGTGGTACATAAACTGTCCCAATACGTGCGTCTTTCTGAACGAAGTGTGATATGATATTGGGGAATGTTAGGTGTGTTCGCTCGACAAGCCATTTGATCTTTGAGCTGTAAAAGGGCACTCGTAGGTGTTTGATCTGCAATATTTCAGCACTTCTTCAAAAATATTTGATAAAAAATTTTTTGCATTATCTGTGATTATGATAGAAGGGAAGAAGAAGATTGTTATGACGTGATCAATTAAGGCCCGGGCGATAGAAGTAGCGTTTTGATTTTTTCAAACCCCCACCAAAAATTGGGTATCTGCCCGTTTTCTGTCAATGAACGATTAAGACATAACTTGTTACCCGAATCTGAGGTAATTAGAGGGCCAATAGTATCTATGTGTAAAACTGAAAATGGGGTGTCGTTCTTCATAGGTTTGAAAGTGGGGGTCTTGGTGGGTGTGGCTTGCCTTTCCGATGTTGACAATGACACAGCTGTCAAAAATACTGTTTAATCTCTCTATGCATGCCAGACCCGTAATAGCGTGATGCAATTGCACTAGTTGTCCTGTGGTGTCCACTGTGTCCACCCAAAGGGGGGTATCGTGAAACAGTTCGAGGATAGTGTCCTTGAGTGAGTCAGGTACAACAAGACGATGGTTTGGTGCATCTTTCGACCCAATTCTGTATAGCAATATTTTGTTCCTCAGTGCATAAGTCGTCTACGTGCATAGTCTAATCTGTGCGCTAATTTATCAATTCAGAAGGTTTCAAATAGTGGGCGTGCTGCTAGTTGTTATTGACGTATTCTGCGTCACCTGTCCCAACAGTAGGTTGTATAAATTCGTTGGTCTTCGTCTGTGTATCTTCATCCATGATGTTTACATCGTAAGCGATTTTAATGCATCCTGCATCTGCATGGGTGAATATTTTTCTAGGTACGCTACAACAAAGTCCAAAGTTCGTAATCCTTCGCGAGGCAAAAATGCACATCGCAGCACATGTCTCGGCACCAAGTTTGTCTTAACTATTAATTGTTTCAATGGTTTATGGTCACCCTTTTACGTATAAAATGATCTACCAAAAAAACAGAGAGTAAGGTTCGAAAGTACAGTCTATATTACCACAAATTGCTGAAAACACATTCGCGGGCACAAGCTGATGAGTAATTCCTTTTCAGCTGGTGAGAACTGTTGTAATAGCAAAAAGCTATGGGGGTCTCTCTACACATCAAAGTCTTGACTAAGGTGACAGGCGCCGCATTCCCAGTATCATTGCGTCTGTCGGTAACGTAAATGTCCAAATTCACGTAGGCAAAAATCGGAATTAATGTCGAGTACTTCATTGCATGCATATTGGTTTCCTTGAAGTGCTTGAATGCATTTTCATGTTGTTCTGTCCACTTGAAGGGAGCGTTTTATTAGTGTGCGGTCTGGTCACAAGGTGACCAAATGGAGCTAGGTTGGAAAGAAACTACAATAGAAATCCCACAAAACCAAGATAACGTCTTGATGTCTTTTGGTGTGCGGTGGGCCTTGCCATGTTGTTATCGCTTCTATTTTTCTGGTGCTGGCGTGGTATGCCTTTGGTGCTAATGATATAGGCAAAAATATGCAATTTGTGTCTTTTAGAAAGTTTTGGCACATTTACGAAGGCTTAAGGGTTTTTTTTTTCAAAAAGTACCTACCTCATTGAAGGCGGCCGTCCTCATGTACCATTTCTACACACCAGAATTAAGTGTTTCGGGCAAGTGATTTGTGAATAAATTATTAAGTCGTCAATAATATTATTATAAAACTGTACTGCATATCCCGAAACACAATTTTGAATGTAATCTGTCCAAGTCGCAGGTGCGCTGCGAAGTCCTTGCTGTAAAACGCGTAAACTCTGGAACCGCTCATTTTGAAGATACTATTGTTGTTTTTTCTTGGATCATCTCATGTATTTTAATGTTAAAAAACGCGTCCTTGATATCGAACAGGACTGCACATCTGCATGCCATTCTATGCAAGTGGTCTATGGGTGTTATGCACAATACTTCAATTCTGGAATGACATCAGCATCGTGATATGATACTATTTAGTTTTTCAAAAACTGCATACCCAAACGATAATCTTGTGAGGACTGTTTTTTGAATCAATCTTTTCTTAATAACCATACAAGGAGAGCTCACATTGACGAGGTGTAGAAGGTACCAGAACACCCTAAAATCCAGCCTAGGTTCTTGTATCTTATCATGGAGTATAGTTTGGTGCATAAGGGTACGATATGGTTTCAATTCTTACAGGTGGTGAGTTGCCTGTGTAGCATCGCTATGTACGACTTCACTATCTTCTCCTCAGTTTGTCTCCTTTCTTGAGAGAAAACATGTGACACTATTTGTATAATATCATTTCGTACTGGAGTTTGCCACAGTCTCTGGTAAATGGTTCAAATCCACAGAGTTGTTCAATGCGTTCCATGGCTTGCATGTGCTGCGCCTGAGTATTTGTTATGGGTCTGGAATCGAACCCCTGGGTCTGTCGTAACAATTCATGACATTGTTGACGTCATGCTGTTGTCTGCAGTTGATATGTGATGTACATTATGATGTGGATGTGTAGGAATGTGTTCACTTAAAATTAATTGTATCCGTTCTTTGTTAGCACACACCGTTCAGCGGCGATTGGTACCTCTCATTCACGTCTGCATGGTATGAAGGGAGGTGCTGTCTGAACGTTGCTAGGATAGGGATTAACATTCCGTGCATTGTGGGTGCACTTTTTTTTCTGCTATGTCCAGCATATGCAGTGTCATGTGTTGCTATGACGCATTACGCCACTGGATTGTCTGCTGAGTTGGTTTTTTATTGGCATATCTTCATTATGTGTTGTGTGGTTAGCCAGGCTTTGGTTTAGTTCATGACCTACAGCTCAAACTGTTTTGTTGACTGTTTTCTTGGCATTTTGTATCAATCAGGCACCTTAAAGGCTGCCATTATTTGGTCGACTCCCTGGTGAGGACATCTTGAAGTCGCGATCACAATCAAGAGCTTCAGCTTGGTCCATATGATCTGCATAAGTATTTGATGTCAATGTACCTGTATTTTGATTGTTGTTATTAATGTGAATGTCATCTTGTTCCACTTCCTTGTCTGTGGTAGGACATAGTTGTGTTCTAGGGCTCTAGGCAACAAACCTTATCTTATGATCATTCTAACATCAAACATACTATAGTCAATGTACTTCTCCTCCTTAGATTGGATAGACTATAGTACTTGACAATAAAAAATACCAAACTATTACAAAACTCCTTGCCAAAACAACTGGACCAAGTCGTCTCCCTGGAAACAAGGCAACTACTATTTCTCTAAGATTTTCCAACCATGTATCATTCGAAAGATAGGGCAAACGGTACACATTTAGGGGGGGGGGGGGGCCCCCCCCACCTATCAAATACAGTATAAAGCGGCTCATCCTCCTAGAAGCAAGTAGTACTTGGACTTAGCATCCTTGTCCCATCATCAGTCTACTTTGACCTCGCTCCTTTGTAACACTTGGACCTCTTTCCTTGTAAAAAAAAAACATCAGGTATCTCCGTTTTAATAATTAGTGTGTGTGGCTGTGCCAGAAATAAAGGGCGTGAGTAAACCAAAACATGCTATTTTTCTCAATTATTTCTATTAATTGGCTCCACCAAATTAAAATACGCTTCACTGTTAATGTTCATCATTTATCATTCATGCCTAAAAGTGATTGCTAATGCGTAAACTGTCCACTTAGCGCCCAGACCAGACGGTCGGCGACCTTCTGCCAATACCCCTTAATTGTACCAATGCACGTCAAACCGCATACTACATTTATAACATCCAAATTGTTATTATCATGGTTTAATGTTTTTGTCATGTGCTCTAATGTCTCCAATTAATGGTACATGACTAAAGACAAAGTCATCCTCTGAACACTATCACCCTGCTTTTGATTATGTCAATGTACGAACACCTATTCTATCGTGTATTCCCCAACAATATTTGAAACTAATAAAAAACTATTCATATAATTCAGAATTACTGCTGGAATCCGCCCCACTTGGTAGGTCAATGTCCCCACGCCCCATTCCCTAGTCCTACCCTCAGGCTTGCTATCCTTCCCCATTATCAGTCTTCTCTCAACGAGACTTAATTCAAAAAATAGTTGAGTGGTTGAACAGCCCTCACCCTCCTCATTCCGCTCCCCCTCCACTTTCATTAAGGGTAGGGCTCGACTCATTACTTCCGTCTCGAGCGCCCCCACCGCACTGGTGAACAGCTTTCAGTGGGATATTTTTTTTTCTCCCTTTCTTTACACGGGTTCAAAAGAACAAACTTCCTTTCCTCTCTCTCAAATAAATTCCGCAGGAATTCGAAATAATAGTAGATAGGATAATAGGGACAAGGTTAATATAGTGTCAACTGTCATACACAATTCTGAACTACGTTAAAATATTTTAATGGCAATTTACTTTAATTAAGAAGTTACGGTTCAAGTGCAGCTAAAGGAGAAAGTTGAGTGAACTTATAGAAAAAAAAAATCGAATATATATTAAAATGGCAGCAACGATGACGAGTTAAATATTTCCTTCTGAGCAGTAGTCCCCCACTCCCTCCAACCTCCCGTCAGGCCTCCTTGTCGATTCTCCAAACACTCCCGAAACAACAGGGATGCCTCAACGCTTGAGCACACCATGGGAGTTGCGCCAGTCAGAGTCCTGCCAACCAAAGGGAAAATAAACCTCAGATCATTCCACTTATGCAAAACTTATGCCTTAATTCCTGAATTCTCTGGCTCCCACCACAAAGGCATACAGGTCAAACAATTTTGTGAAACGATGGTATACAAATGCGCACATTATTACGGCCTTCAAGGATACTGTTCATAGCCATTTAAACAAATTAAATCGGACAGGAGAAGCTGTAGGGATTCTTGTCTCCAATTGCCATGGATTATTGCAAAAATGTTACCCAAACCAGGTCCTAGCGAAACGTTAATAAACTGGTACCATTCGGATTCTCACACAACAAAACTAGTAGATAACTTCACAAGTCTAGTGCATTACCTAAATTGATGTCAATCAAAGCTTTTGCAACGAATTATGGATAAGGCAAATCAAAGCGTTATCACCCGCAGTTAATGAGGCTGTTGAAATACGTGTTACGTGGGAAATTCCTGGATTGAACAATTATTGATCCAGTTCATAAAAGGAATTTCAGGGAACATAAAGGAGGCAGTCATGCAAAGTAGGCAAAAAACATATGCAGGAAGCGCCAAGATAGTTGCGTTAGTACAAGGAGGACATAGAAGACGTTGTAGCACAAATTTTCTTTCAGCTACATGCCAATTTACTGACTCAAAGACATGTGACCCCAGATTCCGACCCCCCACTCCAAAGTTCCCCGGCACCCTCACGACGAAACCGCGCGACAGCTCTCCCCCTCCTCCTAGTCCGGTAGACACCCCCCAGATCAGGCATGCTGCACGGTCGCGTGGTACCAAGTGGTTCCTGTAGGGGGCATGCACACCCTCAGCTAAATCATTACCACTGCAGGGAGATGCACTCTCTCTAGCTACACACATATTTTAACTGCTACAAGTAATCACTATGATTTATTATTCTGTTCAGACATTTCCCGAAGGTAAACATGATGCTCACATGTAAATAACAAACAAGCATAACATTAAGAAAAAACAAACCCATCTTATTGGAAAACTGAAAAATTACATCTGCTTCCCAACCATAGTGGCCTAATGGTGCGGCCCTCGAATCACATCAGCGACCTACAAGCATTTTCCACAAACCTCTCCAACAACAAACACCAAACTCAAGGGACATGCAAGTTCAGGTATAAATACTTACGCGCATGCTAGGACAATGACCCGACATGGTAAAAATCACATGAATTAATCGCCCCGTAAAAATAATCTATTCGCAATAATCAAACAAACATTGATAAAAATAAATCCACCCCAGACACCAACAGGTGTAAAATATCTCCGGTCCACCAAAATACAATTTTCAGCTATATGGCAACACGTTCTCCCAGCACTTTCTCAGCTCGAGTACACCCTGCGCACCCGTTCCCCTAGCCCTGTACGGCACGCGTCCGAAACACTCTCGCCAGGCCGCCGCCCTGGCGCTTCTCGCGCGGCGACTGACAGCCGCACCTACAGCCTACAACCGTGGCCGCAAGTCACCCGGCCGCGTCCACACATCCCCCAGCCCCTGACGTCTCCACCCCCACTCGGGAGGGCTTCCATTTCTTTGGGTCACAACCATGGATACCAGGATGTGGGTCACTCTACTATACGATCAAAGACGGACAAGCCGAACTCCTATCCACAACACCATCACTCACCACGGAGGAAGTCACCATTAGTGAATGAATTATGTGATCTTCCCCATCCTCGATTCTGAGTTCAAAACCAAAGTAAGGACATACTGTTGACAATCATTGGAAGCCTTTTACGAATCAAAGGGTCAAAATGATAGGCAAAAAGCCGTCGGTATTGTAAATAGAATTGATACGCGTGGAACGTCTTACCCATAAACAAAGACCCTTCCGAGTACCTCACCATATGGAACCGCCTATGTTAAAAGCCACAAAAATTGAGGACCTTAATCCGGGCACAGGGTCTCGACTTCGTATCATCCACCCCCGGACTGGAGCCAGCCTTGTTTTCTAATACCAAAACAGAAAGAACTCTCCAGAAGGACAAAACAGGATTACAGCCGTTAGTTTCGCTGGCCATATGAAAAAATTGAATGACTGTAAACATCACGTCTGACAATTTTCCCCTACCTCAGGTGTGTACAGTAACTCCGACTCGGCTTCCTCCAGAATAAGGCCATGGTACAGTGTGATCGAATCTCTGACGGCTTATCATAACAATACCACTCCATTCCAGACACGACCAAAAGAACAAAACCGCCAATTATCCTACACAGGATGACCTACTTCAATAGCAGTTATGGATCAGCGATCTCCGGATGCACCCGCGACTTGGATGCGGTTCATGAATGAATCATTTGCAGATATTGAAGTACAAATTTATCATTATCCTATTTTTGGATGACCATTCGTCGATTTTAGTGATAGCATTCAGAAAACAACATTTAGAACATCTGACGACTGGTCTTTATGAAAGAGTTCGAGAAAAAAAAGGGTTGAAAAGTCAAAACCAAGTAAATGCCAGATGATCAAATCAGCATTGATTAGTTTAGAGTTCATGTAGTATAGGAAGGATTAAAACCTTTACCCCCTTAAAATTAACGGCCATTACTATTCCCAAGACCAAAAACAGTCGAAAAAAATTAAACTTTCTTTGGGCTTTAAAACTACTATCCCTTTTTTTGAAAAATGCAGCGGAAATACTTCCCATTAAACCACCTAACAAAAAAGATACTCCTTTTGTTTTGGAAAAGCCCAGGAACAAGCCTTTAACTGTTTAACACCATAGGCGCACTCATACAGATTTTTTTTTTTAGCATTCCCAACATAATAAAACATACATTTGACATTTTCGTACCACCTGGTACCCACAGGCGCGATACTTGTCAAATGCATGAAAAATAGAACGACCAGTCTTTTTTCCCAGAATCCTTAATCCCGCAGAGAAAATTACGAAAATTGGGAACTCGGGGGACATCGGAGCCATTGTCTATGCAAAAGTTCAGGCAATATATCTTTGGACAACATTCATACTACGAAGTGACCTAAACCTTGTCCTCCTTGCTTTCTGTCGCAAATTAAACGCCAGACATTTCAAGATGGGCGTTAACGTTTTCTAAAATTACCTTTAGGTTGACTTTTCGACCCATTTCGTGTGTATGAAGCAAAGTATGAAACTGGGCAAAAGGCTCACCAGGGATTTAAAGTACATTTTTGGGTTTGTTTTCATTCTTTTTTTTTTAATGCCGCGGGGACTCCCCCCATATTGCAAAAAACAGCTTGTTGTGTGACAAGTTGGAGGAAAAATGGTTTTTAAGAAATCGCGCGGGGTGCGGTCGGCTCACCACAGGACCTGCCTCATGAAGAAAAACATTTGGGATGAAAAGAGGTAAATGTTTCCGCAAAAATAAAAATTTCAAATGCTGGCGTGCGCCTCCCGGCAAATGCTTTTTTCGGGCTTCCGGAAGTAAAACCCAAAGCCCCCCGGAAACCACCGGGGAGACGCTCAGCAAAAAAAAATGCTGTCACGCTAACTTTTTAACCCCGTTTTTTAAAAAACCGTAAACGAGCTGCAGACACGAGGTTTTCTCTGTCCCACCGGCTGATTTTGTGCGGTGAATGAGTTGGTTGACTCCGGACGTCAAAAAACCACGGTTTTTCCCAAGAGATTTAGTCGTCCTGCGGAAGGGGACAGACGGCCGGCCGCGGTGGCGGCGTCCTTCTAGCGTTTTGACCGCCCCTGCAGCCAAAGGCCCGGTCACCTCGAAAGCCGGGCTGAAAGTCTGGGCGGAAATAAAAGTCGGCAACCTGCGACTTCTCGTGGGGTCAGCATACCGTCCCCCATGTTAGATGCAGAAAAACGCCGATTTTGCACTCCCTGGATTAGTTTTTTTGCTGTGCACCCAAAGTTTCGAGGGCTGCTTTTGCGGGGGCGTTTTTAAAAATTCAAAAATATGCTGGCGTTCGGCCCCACCAAAAGGGGCGCGAAAACCTCCAATGATTTTATTTTCCTTTCGCTGAACTGGTTTTCTCTCAACTGGTCAGGCCAACCCGAATCAAAAACTCGAGTGAGAAGACTATCGCCCTGCTGCCTGGATGCGCCCACATCGTGTCAAGGTGAGGTGGTCCCTGGGTAAATGCCCATGACGCTGTCCTGGCCACACTTCATTGACTGCCATCCGTCCTGTGAGTGCAGAACGAGATGTTCTTGTTTTCACTAAAGCAAAACTGGCGGGCCCCTGAACAAAAATGTTTCTAAACGCTACCGGGGGTGCTGCAGCGGGAAGACGTAAATAAACCCTGGGAAAACGGGAAAGCGTATCGTCTTTGAGTGCCAGATGAGCATTTTAAAGAGGAGAGTGGGGGGGAACAAGCGTCGACCCCACCCTTGGCTGCAAGAGTTTAAAAGTGACGAGCCCGGGACAGACTGTTTGCCCGTGGGGGGAAAACCAAATTGGGAAGACGCAAGAGGGCCTAGTTGCTCCCAGAAGCGACACAGGTGGCTCTTCGAGGGCCAAGGACAACTGGATGGGGGGGATTGGGCGAGGTGCAGACAGCGAAAGTTCTTCGGCGCTACTTAATTCCCAAAGGAAAATTTTCCCGAACGATGCTGCGAGTTTAAAGGGTTTGGGGGGAAAAACCTTTGCAACCCCAAAGGGGTGGACCCGTTTTGTGGGGCGTTCCAGAGCAATTTCTCGCGGGGGTAACATTTCCCCCCTCCACCGGGGAAACGCGCCCGCCCCAGCTTTCAGAACAGCCCACCTAGCGAGCTGACTTGCTTCCCCCGGTGACATAAAACAGTTCACGGGGGACTAAAGCGAATAAGCGGGGGCCCCGGCGGCGTGCCTGCATTCTACTTAAAAACTCCGCAAAACGCTCTCAGCGCCATTGCCCCCCTTTTCAACATGGCGCTTGAACAGGGTATTCCAACAAAGGGAAAAAAGGGCGTCCGTGGCACCGACTACAAAGACGGCGACAAGGAGACAAAAAAACTACAGGCCAATCAGCATCACCTCACTGGTGGGTTTAAACGATGGAACGTTTTGTGCGAACCGGACGAGCGAGTTCCTTTAAGCCAAAACTCATCACTGCGGCGCACAGGCTTCGACAGCGCCCTTCTTGCACCACTTCCCCGCCGGCGCCATTGACTCATGGCGGCGGGGACTGGACGAGCGTAACGGGCTCAATTTATGGTTTTCTCGATTGGTCTAAAGCTTCGAAAAAAAGGCCCCAAAGTGCGTTTCTATCCAAACTCGAGCATTATGGCATTAAGGGCAAATTTTCAGGTGGTTTGGAGTTTCCTGGTCGGCCGCACACGTTCGTCCAGTTCAACGGCGAGGCTCAGAATTCCGGGACGTGGCCCTCGGGGTCATCCAGGGCAGTGTGCTCGGCCCCCCGCTATTTAAAGTCTTCGTAGCCGACCTCCCCACCTCGGCAAAGGGTCCAAAATGCCCAACGCTGAGAGCACCCGTACGTACGTGGGGACCCAAAGGATGCGACGCCTCCAACCCGACCCAGACAATTCAGATCTGGTGCGACGAAAAAAGGCTGTCGTCAACCCCTCAAGTGCAAGATGATGGACATTACGCCCGCTCGCACCCCCTTTACTTCATTCACCATCGATGGTGTCCCCTCGAGTACGTCGACAAGCGCGCCTCCTCGGCGTTTACATCACAAGCGACCTCCGATGGCGTGCAACCGACATCGTGCGCACCAAGGCGTTGCGGTGCTGGTTTCGCGGGCCCCCAACCTGCAAGGCTGCACGCCCGCGTCAAAAAGGGGTGGCCCACCTGTCGCTAGTCAAGCCCTCCATGCTTTTGGCCTTCCCGTGGCACCCAACTACCATCGAAACACTACAAAACTTGGAGGGTGCAGGAAGGGCGCTGTTTATACTGGCCGTAACCTCCCCCACCTGTGACCCGATGAGGTTAGCCAATGACCTGCACCGCAGTACACCCTCTGGGTTTTTTTTAAAAGAGCCTCAGTGGCGCCCTGATTTTTTACGTTGCGCGCGCATCATCCAGGGCCGCGTGTTGAGAGGGACGATAATAGGCACCCCCCCCTCCCAAAACCCCCCCGGCCAAAGGGGCTGCTCGGGCCACGTGCTTTTTTTTTTCCGGGGAGTTAAACCCAAAGGAACACCTGCCGCCCCCCCTAAAAACTGCTCAGTGAGTCTTTCCCATCCGTGCGGGAGCATTTGGGGGAACCAAAAATATTGCTAAATTAGTTTGTTTCACGTGCTTCATCAAGGGTCTTCGCGGCACAAGATTTCCAAGATTTTGAGTGTTTTAGCAAGTATTTGCTAGCGTCGACGCCGTTTCTTGTTGCAATTTAACAAAAAAAGAATAAACAAAAAAATAAAATTTTAATAAAATCCGGCTGGAAAATTGAACACGCAGACGCTCTCATAAATAGAGATAAAAAGCAATCAATGCACCTCAGTCAGGAGTAACCACAAAGGAAGAGGGACCCCCACTTAAAAAAATATGGGGAATATAGGCTATGCATAGCAACGACGATGCCCGAATTACGCCCCATTATAGACGAACTTCTACAGAATGGGCAAACTAGGATGATACGCCCTAAACAATGGCCTGTGTATAAAATCCGCACGCCCGAAGAGCCGAATATCGCTTAGTTGTTCCCAGGCGATGAAAAGAATACTTAGAACCTTTTCACGATGCCCTTTTTGGTTTCCTCGAGGACGTAGGGGACACAAATCATCCATCTAGTCAAAATTTATTGGCTAGGGGCCCCCACCAAGAAATACGTGATTACGTACGCCCCTTTTCATAGCTGCAAAAGAGGACAAAACGGCCACGCCCCATGTGGCACCACTACAACGTTACGATCAGTACCGGAGGTTTTCATACCTTGCACGGGATATTAAGGAAATTTTAAAAAATCTAGAAAAGGAAAAATTTGATCTTATCGGGATTTCAGATTTCGGGGTACCCCATACTAATTCCCCTTGAAACCCAAAAAATACCTCCCTGGCGAAAGCCTTAGTGACCAGTATTTCGTCTTTGGCCTTTGTACGAACCTGTCGCGACAATGGGGGGTGTTTTATATACAAGGGGTTTAAAGATTTTTATGGCCCTCTTTAACATTTTAAAAATCTAGCATATCCAGTTTCATACCAGATAATGGTAAGGTGGAACCCAAACCATAAATCCATAATTTTTGAGTTATCTCACAGAAAGACCCAAAAAAAGAATTGGGGCGACTATCTACCCTTTTATGCCCAAATTACGAAATACAATATCACCAACGACAGGATTTAGCCCCTTATTTGATGTTTGGACGCAAAATTTTCGAATCCCCAATTTACACTGCGGCACCCCCCACAACTCATTATAGCGACGACTTCCCCTTACCCCCCCTCATTAGGGACAACTAACACAGCAAAGAAATAGCACAAAACAATAAGTAAAGCACCCAAAATAAGAAACTCGTTAAACCGGTTTCCCCCATGGGAATTTTCCCCCCCGTGTTGGTGATTATCCCATTAAAACACTCCCCGACTTAAAAAACACAGCAGACCCCAAATGGAACAACCCCCTATAGGGGCTTTTGGAAACAGGGGGATAAAAAACAAATGAGAGCGACTAAAACTTTCAAAAAAAAAAAATCAAACAGTCCATATAAACGGTTAAAAAAAAAAATTCAGAGCAGGCTGAAACTAAACGCATAGAAAATCCCCCCACACCGATAATCATCACGCCCCCAGCCTCCCCCCAACGACAAAGATACCCCCCAAAAAGGTAAATAAATAAAACCCAATTTAATAAAATCCCCTTTTTTTCCCCCCCTTTTTTTTTAAAACGTTAACTTTTTTCCCTTTTTTTTTTCAAAATTAAAAATTTAAAAAATTTTTTTTCCCTTTTATACTTTCTTTTTTCCCCCCTTCCCCAATTTTTTTTTTTTAAAATGCGCATATACATCGCAAAGGACAGTAACAGTTCATACAAAACAATACAAAAAATGGAAACTTCAGCAATATTCACATCAACGACAATACATTTCATATAAACAAACATTAAAAACCGTCGAATTGCAAAAAAACCCACGGAGGTCACCCGAACCTCACGGACGCTAAAGACAAAGGGACCTACAGCACGCACGTCAAACACTAGTAAACAAAGCAATTCCCTCGCAACTACAGACTAAGACGGTAAAATTACAGCAAACAATACGAAATCAAACAAAATAAAGTCTTCCCGGGAAACATCGGGCTAGTTTATGGCATGCAACCCTTTTCACACTAAAAAACAAGGGCACAGCACACGTGTCTACAATGACACTTTACGACCACCCACGAGACGGGCTCTCCTCGTTTAAGGCAGTTAACAAGCATCGCCACTTCAAGGGGACGCCCAGGTCTAGCGTCGGGCCCCTAAATAAATTAAGGCCTACAGGGTTAGTTTTAAAAAAAAGAAACCATCTCTTCGGCACTCAAATCCAATGACAGCATTTTTCGCATGTTAAAGCCATCCACCCGCGACGACGATACACTTAAGAAAACAAACATCTCCTTAAATGACAATAAGTTGTGATTACCCTCATCCAACTCAGTTTATTTACCTTAGGGGTTTAGGGGTCTAGGCCACGGACCCCCATGTGGCCCAGGGTTTCCCGCACCCTGGGGGATCCCAAAGGACCTGCGGAACACGGCCCGAGGAGCCCTCCGCACGGTCGGCTTTTCCCTTAGGGCCTCGGGCACGTGCGCTCGCCACCTTCGCAGTGGCAAGGGGCACCTCGCATCCCCCCGCTGCAGCCCACCCAAATCATCAAATTGAAACGAGAATTTACTTGGGGCAGGCGTTTGTAGAAGTCTTATGCTGGACTTAACAGTCCCCCCGCGAGACCCCCCTCACCCCCGAGTACGGATGATTTCACTATGTACTTTCCCTTTTGACACCCCCGCAGCCTTCGGGATGAGGGTGTCCCCGGTTCGGAGGAACCCCCCCTCGCATAGGCACATGCATCCTACGCCTCCCCCCTCAGCACAAAAACCCCCTGTCGCGCCACACAGGGTTTACTTTTTTAAACACATGCCCATGATGACGAATAGGACAGACAGTGCACGACTAACTACAACACTATGTATATTTTTGGATTCAGGATACACAATTCATGAAGGTCAATTTTTCGGGAAACCCGAATAATATACTCCTACAGTATTTATAACCCACTTTCTCGAATCGAGATTATTTTAATACACGTTAGGTACATTCTACAGAAAACAAAAAACAAAGGAGATTATCTTTTAAATAAATAACGAATTTTCCCCTTTTTCAATCTATCTGAGGGACGGGATGGGCTCGAACCAACCCTACTGCACACATTCACCGGATCACATAAAATAAATTTTAATTTTTTTTTACTTTCAGTTTTTTTTTCGGACCATTTCGGCGCGAAAAAACCCGTCATTCACGACCCGCTTTAGACCCAGGTAACGGTAGTTTCGGACAATCCTTAGATTAAAAAATTTCATCGTTTTCTCATCTATCCCTCCCCCTTTGTCCGTTTCTGCCCTTCTCGTCAGTTTGATTAGGAAATCTGAGCTTCAGTCACTACCCCATAAATTTCACCCCCCGGGTTTTTTAACGATGATTTTTTACACCATAAATTATTACTAGTATCGGGCCCATCCTCAAGGGCGGTTCAGGCTAATCAGGATACAGGGCATTTTTTTAAAAACAACCGACATCTTTTTCCCCGGGACTGCAATGGACTATGAGCGTTGACCTATCTGACAGCCTTTGTTTCGTAATAAATGACTTTTTTCTCAAGTTTCACACTTTGAAAAAATTTGCTAACACTTGGTCCCCCATCCGAAGCGGTTACTTTTACAGGGATACTATCAACAACCTAATTCGCAAGGAATCATCATTTTATTTCTCAAGCAAAAGACATCCGCCCCCCTTCTCAAAACCCTATATCGCACACTAACCCCCGCCCCCCCTCTCCCCGTGGAAACTAGACCCAAAGGGGCCCCCCGGTAGAGGCAGTGGGGAATTTTTTTAAGGGGCATTCGCACCTAAATAAACGAGACTTAAAAGCAATAAATCATAGAAAATAAGTCGGTATCGAAAACCCCACACAGTAAATTTCTGTTTTGATGCATGATCAGGTCACAATTATACGAATCTCTCAGACCAAAACAGAACACGAAAGATTTTAAAAACAGTTGGAGAACTAATGGGACTTTAAACGATACATCAAAAAATAGGACACAGTATAAGTACGAAGAAGACCATACTAGACTTGTGACGTCCACAAACATGTTCAAGAAAATTTTCAGGGAAAAATCGAGGTAATTTAAATGATTTACGTGCGGATACCCAAACAGAATTAGAGACTGCTATTCAGTTAACCTCTTTAAACAGACTGTCCCCCTATTTTTTAACCCCCCCCCAGTTTATACAAATTTGTAACCATTAGCCACACCTTCTCCCAGACACTACTTCATCACGCCGCTCCCCTTGTTTTAATATGTATCTTTTTAATCCTAGCAACGGTCCATATGGCCGCGGTAGGGGATCAATTTACGATTATTTGTGAAATTTACCACTCAAAGAACATAATCGTTTTTTTTGAGTGTTATAAAATTTATTTTCTGCTCTACGTATTGCCCGAATCACGACGGCTGTCCAAGTGTCACCCCCTTTAAAATTTGGCCATCACTCCCGAGGGGAGATTTTTTTGTTGAAATGGGGAATCGGACCTACCCCTATGTTCCAAAAACGCTCTCAAAATTTTTGCGCTCCCATGAGAGCAATCTAAACCCCAAAATAAACCCTTCTTTTTTTCGGCTTATACAGGGGGTAAAAGGGAAATTTAATTCGCACCCATTGTGCGAAGTAGGGATCCCACGCTATCACTTGTCTTTTCCCGGTCCCCAGAGGAAAATTTTTGGATTTACTCAGCAAGCAAGAATTTTTTGACTATGTTTGTCCAAATTTATTCCAAAAACGTAAAATTCGCAAAATTACTTTCGGGACTGGTCATTAGTAATTCAACCCACTTGCAGAGCCTATGGGGATGTTTTTCTCCTTCCCCACCATATGACGCAAGCACTCTTTTCACGAGAGGTAAAACATTTTCAGTCCCCCCCTCCCCACTGGTTTTTTTCAATTGTTATCACACCTTTCTACACCTACGCTGGAAAACACCCTCGCACTAAAGACAAAAAAAAGAGATTATTCTGGGCCCGGTCGACACATAGTAGAGACGCAGCCATTCCCTACAAGTGTGGAGTCAACCCCTCGATCAACTCACGGCCCCCCAAAACCTGGTATGATTTTTGAAATCCTCCCACTACTGGGCTGGTGGATCCAAATATTTTTTGGCCTTTCCTTTTTCCAACCTTGTTTTGTGAAAAACGGCTTTTTCCCCCACTCAAGGCCTGGTGCCCTCCGTCGTCAGTCCCCCCAAAGCACTCCTCCCCCTCACAATTATGTAATTGTGCCCCGGAGAATAAGAGACCGTCACGTAGCCCCAAGCCCCTTTAGTGCGGGCACTCACGCTAACGCCCCACCAAGAGGCCCCCTCCTTTCCCACAAACACCGATTTTTCTACGGGACGCAAGCCCCCACTTCTCGGGACAACACGGGGGCTTTTGTCCCGGCCGACTCACCCCTTGTACCCGGGTCTGTTATAAAAAAAAAAAAAAAAAAAAAGGGAAAACTAGAAACAACAACAAAACAACGACAGGACAAGGCCATGGATCGCAGGACAACGATTTACCCCACCTTCTTTTTTACAAACCCCGACTTCGTTGGAGGTTGTTGAAACTGTTTTTTTCAGGTGGCGGACACACACATACTAACTATAGGGAGAATCGAGGAAATCTGAACTTAAACACCCCCCGGGGTCAGGTGCCCCCCGGCCACCCAACCCATGTACTCGGGGCCCCCGGGGGGAAACGAACTACCACCCCCTGGGGGGCTCCTCAACCCCCGAGCCAACGACGGCGGCCCCCCCAAAAGGCCCCCCAAAATTGGCCCCAGGCAGAATACCCTGCCCCTTAAAACCTGAAAAATTTGGGCCCAATTCGAAGGCCACCTTTTTCCCCAAAAAGGCTTTTGTTTTTCACCCAATTTTTTTGGGAAAATTAGCAAGTTTTTCTTTTATTTTCCCTTAACATAATGAATTAAAAATTATAAATTCCCGTTTTAAGCAATCTCGATGTCACCTTTTTTTCCCCGTTAAATTCCCTGCATGATTTACAAAAAGCATTTAAAAAACCCCAAGGTTCTTTCTTACTTTCCCCCGGTAGCCAAGGACTTACCTTTTTTGTTAAAAACTTTGGTTAGTTTTGAATCTTTATTTTACACCCCCTTTTTTCCTTTAACCTTTAACTCTGATTCAAAGGACAAGAATGCAATCCCCAACCCAGGTTTTGCTTTCTTCGTACAGACTTTCAAAAAAACCCTTATTGTTCAAAACCCCCTTGGCGGTAGAAATACCTTCCCCATTAAATATACACCCCAATTCAAAATCCTAAAATTTTTCCCAATTATTTTCGACCCACCCCCCAAGGCTTTTCAAACATTAACATGTGGCTCCCTTCATTCAGCCCCAATCTAAACAGTCGTTCGCCCCTTTCACCGCTTTCGGAAACAACGAAAAAATAAAAAAAAAAACAACAAAAAGAATTTCCCCCCCCATGACTAATCAGTTTTCCTCTTTTGGGGGGAAAAAAAATGTAACACCTTGCGGCCAAACCTGGCCCAACCCCAGGGCTTTGGCATGGGTCCAGGCAGACCCAGCGGGAATCCCACGAGTCGACCGACCCGGCCAAGCCTTCCTTTCGGGCACCCTGGTCAGTGTCTCCCCACAGCGACAGGGGCGCCCCCCCGGACCCTGGGGCATTTTCGGGGGGGTTGGCGCCATAGGCCCCCCGCTGCGTCCACGATCTCAACAACGCCCCCCATCCCGCATGGGTTTCCGGGCATCGAAAACAGCATCAAACACGGATTGCCCCCCCACTCCGCACATTTTTGGGATCCCCTCCCGCAACGAGCCGACGCCCAAATCCATGGTCCTCCATGGGGCCTTTCCCCCTTCCTGAGATCACTCAAGACCACGCCCGTTGGTTGGTGCAGAATGTTTTTTTATTTCAAAAAATTTTTGGTGTTAAAAGTCACCACGGACATTGGTTTTCGACCTGTTCTGCAACCAACCACAGTCCCCCCCCCCCCTGCCACAACAAAAGGATGGGTCGCTCATCGGCCTTGCCCCCGCCTCCCAGTGAGCAACCCGGACCGTGGGCTCGCCTTGGCTAGCCACCCCTCGTGGCGGAGCCCCCCCCCAGCGCCCCGGGGTTCTCCGGGCGAGCCCCCCGCCATACGGCGATGATCTTCCGGATCCCCCTTGGCACAATACCCCAGCTATCCCCCGCTGCAAAACAGCACGTGATGGGTGGATTTATCCGGTTTGGCCCCGGTGAGACGTCCCCCTTTCAACCTGCGTGTTTTTTACCGACTCCTTCCGGGGTCCAGCCCCCCCAGACATTCCCCGTGCCCCTACAGTGATACCCCCCCCCCCACTTTCCGCGTCGGAGTTTCGCTACGCACGCAGCCCCAATAACAACATGCATTTTATGTACTTTTTTTGTATTTAAAATTAGTGCGATACATCTAACCTTTTGCTTCACGACATTGTCACAAATTGCCGATTCGGTTTTTGGGTTACATAGTTTCAGTTCAACTCATTTACTATTTACTTTTCATGAATTTAGTATATGTGTTCATTGTTCGTCTATTTGTCAGGGTTATAGCAACTTGTGTTTTATTTCTTTTAGTCAGCTCCCTTTTTCCGTGGATGAACACGCACCCCCCATTACCCTAGTTTTTTTCTCCCTCTTTTCTTTCCGCCTCTTCTAGTTTTACATTTTTTTTATCGGTCCCCACCTGTCTCTTTTGGTTCCTCCCCTTTTCATTTTTCTCACGCTAAGCTTACGCACCGACCACTTTAGTTATTGGGGTCATCCTCAGTCATCACCTTTTAGGTCTCCCCACATCGGGCCCCGTCCCGCAATGAATCTGAAGCCTCTGGCAGCCTAAAAGGCTGCAAGCTCGAATGTTTTGGGCCCCGGTACGCCCTAACCCGGGTGCAAGCCCCCTCTGTTTAGCCCTGGTACGCCCCCAACCCGGGTTTAAGTACTGTGTCTGGTCCTTCCCTTCTTTCGCCCTCGCCCTTTTAAAAATTTTCTTTTTTCCCTTCGTTCCGGGTTTGCTTTTGTCCTTCGGGATAATCAAATTTGAGGGGTTTTTCCCAGGTGTGTTTAGGGCCTAGGCAACAAACCCTATCAAATGATCATTCTAACATTAAACATACTGTAGTCAATGTACTTTTCCCCCTTAGATTGGATAGACATAGACTTGACAATAACAAAATACCAAAAAATTACAAAAAACTGCAAAACAACTAGTATCAAGTCTTCTCCCTGGAACACAAGGCCAACTACTAATTTCTCTGATTCACCCTTTACATTTGAAAAAGGGCAAAAGTCACATTAGGCCCAACAAAACAGTATAAAAGGGAGGTATCCTCCCTAGAAGAAATAGTACTTTGGGCTTTTTTTCTCTTGTATACATTACTTGGACCTCGCTCCTTTTAACTTTGACCTCTTCCCCGTAAAAAAAACATCAGTACTTTCCCTTTTTAAAAATTTGTGTGTGTTTTCGGCAGAAAAAAGGGGGGAGTAAACCAAAAAATCTATTTTTTTAAATTTTTTCTATTAATTAGCCCACCCAATTTAAAATACGGCTTCACCCGTTAAAAGTTTATCTATTATATGCATGCTTAGGATTGCAATCATAAACTGTACTAGCGCCCAGACCTTTGGCGGCGACCTACCCTTTCCAATACCCCTAATTTTACAATGCAGCAAAATGTATATACATCTTAAACATCCAATCTTGTTTTTTACCCTGGTTTTGTTTTAGTCATGTGCTCTAAACTTTAAATTTAAAGGTCCATACTAAACAAAGCATCCCTGAACACTCACCCGGGGGTTTGATTATGTCATTGTACGAAACCCCTTTTATGTGTATTCCCCCAACAATATTGAAAAACCCAAAAAAAAAACTTATCACTTAAATTTAGAATACGCGAATCCGATCCACTTGGTAGGTCAAGTCCCCAGCCCCATTCCCTAGTCCTTTCCCTCAGGCTTGCTATCGCTCCCCTATCAGTTTCTCTCAACGAGACTTAATTAAAAATAGTTGAGTGGTAACAGCGCTACCCTCCTCATTCCCCTCCCCGTCATTTCATAAGGTAGGGCTCGACCCTTACTTTCGTCTCCGAGCGCCCCACCGCAATTCTTATTTGGAATGATGGATACTAAAGACTTAGAAAGAATTAATACACGGTTTACAGCGCTTACCCAAAGCAATCAGGCCATAGGGCATTTGATGACGGAACAGGTTTCATTTATTAAGGAAGGAGTGAGACGAATTGAACATAACACAGCAGATATTCAAAAAATTGATAGGTTAATTGGAATAGGAAATGGGAAATTAAAAAATCTCGAAATACAGTTAAAAACAGTGAACGCGACCCTTCAAAACGCACTTGGATACACTTTTGGAATAAGTTCGGTGTTTCGTAAGCTAGAAGCTACTATTATTGATATTATGCAGGAGATTGAGAAACTCCGAGATGCTATTTTTGAGATCGCATCAGGACATTTGAGTGCCTATTTTTTATCCCCAAGGAAATTACTGAAAATTCTTACTTCAATTCAACCACACCTGGCTATTATTGACGAACCTTCGTTTAGACGAAATGTACATATATTTTAATACAGTGACCGTTCATGCAGTTTCTTATAATACTAAATTACGAATATATGTAGAGATTCCACTTAAGGCTCCGAACAGATATTTTGAGCTATACAAGACAGTGCCGTTACCAATACAAATTAACAACCTGACTACAGCGATGGTAACCAATCCTACCCATCCTTATTTTGCCATAACTCCTGACCGACAGATGTACATAGAGTATTTAGAACAAGATATGGACGAATGAACTAAAGGGTTAATTCGCGTTTGCCCGCCTTTGACAGCAGTTTATAGACGAGGGATACCATCGTGTTTGTCCGCGTTATTTCACGGGAATGAGAAGGAAGTCCGCAAACTTTGTGAAAAGACTATGATAATTGGTATTAAACCTATGTTTTACAGAAACAAGAATTCAAACGTATGGATCTACAGTGTAGATAGTATGAAACTTTGGTATCAATGTGAGATGCGTACGACTGCCCCAGGTATGGCTACCAAACAGATAGAGATACATGGAACCGGAAAATTAACCTTACCTAGTAACTGCTATGTGCAAGGCCCAGAGCTAACGTTCTTGACACATTATTCGTCATACACAGCTCTCAACAAAACAGTAATAGACATACACGTTCCCCCAATTACCAACATATTGTTGAAAATGCAATCTGATAGTAAAACATTAGTTTCTTCAGTAGGAACGCCGGACGACATTGATAAAGTTTGAAAGTCAATTCAAGACGAAGCTTCACCCCCATTAGAAATTCCATACTCAAAATGGTTAGAACAGTTAGAGGCCGTACAACCTAAATGGTACCAACCGCAATCAGAAAATTTTTATATTATATCTCGACCGGATTTGGATTTTTTTGGTAATTGCATTGATAGTTATCATACGCAAACGGAAATTGATTTACACTAAAATCATGGGCGATAGGAGACGCATAGTAACAGCAGTAAACATATCTGAACTCTATAATGTAGTTAGAATGTCTGCACCAGCTTTGTCCGAAATGGAAATGGAACAACTGAATCCAGTTGCTCGGAATATCTATCCAGACCTCAGTTTAAAGAGGTTATAAATATATATAAAAAAAGGGGTAATGGATTGGATTGGAAGATGCGCTTCAGAGTGAGCAAGAAGAATGAATGTTTTATCTAACACTAGCGGTGGCGGTTTTCTTTAACTTAATTTTTATCCCTGGCGAGGCAGTAACATGCTCGTAAAAGTTCAAGTGTGTATGAAAGCCTCTGGCGAACTATTAAAAAGGTCGCAAGCTTTGTATTGAGTTGTGGAGCATGTTAGCCGCCATACTACAAGCAACGTCGACTTCGACAAAGGGCTGATCTTTCTTCCCGATTCAACCCTACTTTTGACCGGCGACAAATGGACGCTGGGCATTGACATCGACTTGGCTACGTATTCAAAGCTGAAAGAGGCATATGTAACCTAGGTGGAAAGTATAATTAACATTAATACTGCACAGGTATCATCTACATTTGCTGATTTTGCAAGTAATATGAAAAATGTGTTAGAATCCGAAACTCAGTTTCTTTTACAGAAAGCTAACAAAGCTACAGAACGCCTTAATATTATTCATTATACTATTGCACCACAAGAGCATCGCGCACAACGTTCAATTATAAATGGGGTAGGACATGTAATGAGATTCCTATTTGGAACGATGGATACTAAGGACTTAAAAAGAATTAATACACGACTTACAGCACTAACCCAAAGCAATCAGGCGTTAGGGCATTTGATGACGGAACAGGTTTCATTTATTAAGGAAGGAGTAAGACGAATGAACAAAAACACAGCAGATATTCAAAAAATTGATAGATTAATTGGAATAGGAAATGGGAAATTAAGAAATCAAGAAATACAGTTAAAGACCGTGAACGCGAACCCTCAAAACGCACTTGGATACACTTTTGGAATAGCTTCGGTATTTCGTAAGCTAGAAGCTAGAATTATAGATATTATGCAGGAAATTGAGCAACTCCGAGAAGCTTTTTTTGAGATAGCATCAGGACATTTAAGTGCCTATTTTTTATCCCCACGGAAATTACTAAAAATTCTTCCTTAATTCAACCACACCTGGCTATAGATTTGCAATTATTGACGAACCTTCGTTTAGACGAAATGTACATATATTTTAATACAGTGACCGTTCATGCCGTTTCTTATAATACTTCATTACGAATATATGTAGAAAATTCCATTTTAGGCTCCGAACAGATTTTTTTAGCTATACAAGACAGTGCCGTTACCAATACAAATTAACAACCATGGACTACAGCGATGGTACAATCAATCCTACCCATCCTTATTTGCCATAACTCCTGACCGACAGATGTACATGAGTATTTAGAACAAGATATGGACGAATGAACTAAAGGGGTTTAATTCGCGTTTGCCCGCCTTTGACAGCAGTTTATAGACGAGGGATACCATCGTGTTTGTCCGCGTTATTTCTTGGAAATGAGAAGAAGTCCGCAAATTATGTGAGAAGACAATGATAATTGGAAATTAAAACCTATGTTTACAGTAACAAGAATTCAAAAACGTATGGATCCACAGTGTAGTTTAGTATGAAATTTGGTATCAATGTGAGATGCGTACAACTGCCCCAGGTATTACAACCAACAGATAGAGTACATGGAACCGGAAAATTAACCTTACCTAGAAAACTGCTATGTGCAAGGCCCAGAGCTAACGTTATTGACACTTTTATTCGTCATACATACTCTCAACAACACAGTAATAGACATACACGTTCCCCCAATTACCAAAAAATATTGTTGAAAATGAAAATCTGATAGAAAAAACATTAGTTTCTTCAGTAGGAAACGCCGGGACGAAATTGAAAAAGTTTTTAAAGTCAATTCAAGACGAAGTTTCACCCCCAATACTCAAATGGTTAGAACAGTTAGAGGCCGTACAACCTAAATGGTACCAACCGCAATCGAAACATTTATCATATTATATCTCAAACGGATTTGGATTTTTTGGTAATTGCATTGATAATTATCATATGAAAAGCGGAAATTGATTACACTAAAATCAGGGCGATAGGAGACGCATAGTAACAGTTAGTAAACATATCGAACCCTATAAGAAGTTAGAATGTCTGCACAGCTTTGTCCGAAATGGAAATGGAACAAACTGAATCCAGTTTGCTCGGAATATCTATCCAGACCTCAGTTTAAAGGGTTATAAATATATATAAAAAAAGGGTAATGGATTGGATGGAAGATGCGGCTTCAGAGTGAGCAAGAAGAATAAAATGTTTTATCTAAACACTAGCGGTGGGCGGTTTTCTTTAACTTAAATTTTTTTTATCCCTGGCGAGGCAGAATAACATGCTCGTAAAAGTTCAAGTGTGTATGAAAGCCTCTGGCGAACTATTAAAAAGGTCGCAAGCTTTGTATCTAAGCTCTGACAAGCCCATAAAAGTTGTAAGCTTGAATGTTTTTTTTAACCCATTTGACATGTGCAGTCTTCCCAAAACCCACTCCATAGCCGAAAAATTAAAAGATGATATTTGGAAACTCATTATTTTGAGATGAAAAAGTTAATAAACACCTTATTAAGGATGTTATTCACTGGACAGAGCAGAAGAAAAATAGAGTTTTTAAACACAGAATTCTGGAAAATTGACAGAAAGGAATGAGGATTTAAGGGGAATTTTGGATAATTACTTTGCAATATGTTTTGAAGTTGAACCAGGAACCAAAATTGTATATAAAAGGAAACGAAAAACAATTTGAACCAAAAAAGTTTTGCCATTATCAAAGTAGACAGTAATTCAGTCGACTATCAACGTAATTTACCAAATTCGTTTAGTTCAATGTGAAAGAGATTAAGAAAGCATTATTTTTGTTATTTAAGTTACACGTTTGAATCATTACAGCATGGAAGTAGTCAAGGATTTCCGAATTAACAATTCATTGGGCGGGCCCTTTATACACTTCCCTCCCAAGAATTGGCAAAATGAAGCACGACATTTTAGAGACCCGCGGCGCTTCGAATCGGCAGGGGGCCGAGGAAGAAGCAGATGAAGAGTGGTGGGACTTGTTAGGCTATATGTGGTCCCCCGAGTGGGAAATGCTGGGGGGCCCCAATCAATAAACAATGTAGTTTTCAATATAAAAAACAGTTCGGAACAAAGAAACGTCTGGTTATTGAATTTATAAAAATATATTTTACAAACAAAAATTATTAGGTAACGATTACTTCGAAATTGAATAAGAAATATTAAGGAATGACCGAATGTAAACACTTTAACGACTAGGTTGTCAGAAGCCATAGGGGAATTCATGAGAAACGGTCGTTACTACTAATACCCCAAATTCCCCCCCCCCTCTTTTGTCCACAACCCTAATTACCAATGAAACATAAATAGGTCGCGTCATAAAAGGTGAGCATTAGATAGACTTATGGGACCAGTAGTGAGTAAAACTACTATTAGATGTTGGAATGATTAGGAATACGGAAGATCTAACGCTGCCCCCCGGGGTACCGTCACCGTCCGGGAGTCGAAATTCTATTTTGCAGGCAATTTAGACAGCACATTTAAAAATCAGACGCCTTGGAGACAGGAAGACGACCCGCAAACGTCCAGTCGCGGAAGGCATCCGCAGACGAGGCCCGAGCACTGTCGACCAACCTTTATCTACAGCAGAACGATACCCGAATGCACGTTGGACAACTGAGAACTTCACGCACGCGCAAGCCCAACACGAAAATGAAGACCCTGTACTCCCTGTAGCAGAAGAGGATCCGATTGATTAACCAACGATACACCCCCTGAAAACCCCTGTCACTCTGTGATGACGCAAAGAAACACCGAGTCGGAGCGAATAATCCCCACAAAACCCGCAGCATCGATAAAGATTACCTTTACGACACCCTCTTACGCCGCCCTGCAAGAAAAAATTGTACGTCGTCTAATAGCTATCGCAGACCTACGAGCTCTCGGATAACCGATAGAAAACATGTTCATGCACCCGACGACATCCCCGACCCCATGGACGTCCCCCAACTTGGATTGAAATGCAGTTTCAGAATGCAGTATCTGACTAAAGCTCGTGAATATCAAGAACAATACGGAGTGTGGCCAGACGACGAAAGTCGATTTTGGACGAATTCCTGTTAACAACGAACCGTACTGGTGAACATCTCGCAGGGATAAAGAAAATTCAGTGTTAGTGAAAGGAAGAAAGAAAAAAAAGGGGACACAAAAATGAAACATATTATGACAATATTGGCAATGACAATGGACACGAGTTTTACGTATGTGTATGGGTACAGAAAATAAGGAGTAGAGGTATGTGTTATAAATTATGATTTCGTAAAAGTTTATCATTTTTTTTGGAACGATGAAAACTTTAAATAGGGGGAAGGAGCTATGTAGTCGACTGGAATCAACGTTCTATTTAGCAAAGTGAATTTAATAGGAGCAAGCAAATTGAAGCTTAGTATTTAGGTTTAAAACATCACAAGCATTTGCATTTCATCATATTTCAAGGTAAAGGGAAAGCCATTAGCATAATGAGCAGATTCGAAGAATTGTAATTAGCTTGTGGGCAGATTCAAAAGAATTTGGGCCAATATATTACAACAGGATGTCATTAACAGTCAGTTTAAATCCGGATAGAAACCAGGCAAATTTCCTCGAAATTAATTATCATTAGCAAGCAGATTCCACGAATTTAGGTAACATTAAGACAATGTCGCGAATACGTTATCTTTAACCAATCAAATTAAAGAACGAGTTAAAAGCGTTAACCAATTAGATTAAAGAACATGTTAATGAATCTACCAATCAGGTTAAAGAACGGGTTAAAGGATTTTTACTATATAAAGCAGCAGTCTTTAAACGAAAAAAGTTCAGTCTTCGAGCAGAAAGCTAGAGGTAAAGAAGGAAGACACATCTCTCTAGACGTACTGTAATACGTAAGTAATGGAAACTTGTACATAAATATTATAATGTGTTACATTGAATTTTGCATGAGATAATAACTCTTCTAGCTATTGTTCTCAGAATGTGATTCAGCCCCTTAGGCTGATGCACGTAATGTAGTAAAAGATAAGATAATTTATTGTTTAGATGTAGGTAGGAATATAGAAATAATAAAGTTACATAAAATTGTTGTGTAGATCTAGAGTGTAAAGATATGTTTAAGACAGAATAATAAATATTGGTATTGAGATTGTTGAGTTGGGTTTTATATCTTGTTTTAACGTTGAACGCTAAGTCGTTATATTAATGTGTCTTGTTGTATTGATTATCATTAATAAATATTGTTGACTCATGCCTGAGTCACTTACTCATTGCCTCCAGTTAGTTAGTATTCCCGCTCTAATCCATGCTATCAAGTTAGTATGTCGGTTAATCGGCTCGGTCAGTAACAGTGGTCGTAGGCTGGGTTTCGAACCCGTGACCTGAGTTGTGGAGCCTGTTAGCCGCCATACTACAAGCAACGTCGACTTCGACAAAGGGCTGATCTTTCTTCCCGATTCAACCCTACTTTTGACCGGCGACAAATGGACGCTGGGCATTGACATCGACTTGGCTACGTATTCAAAGCTGAAAGAGGCATATGTAACCTAGGTGGAAAGTATAATTAACATTAATACTGCACAGGTATCATCTACATTTGCTGATTTTGCAAGTAATATGAAAAATGTGTTAGAATCCGAAACTCAGTTTCTTTTACAGAAAGCTAACAAAGCTACAGAACGCCTTAATATTATTCATGATACTATTGCACCACAAGAGCATCGCGCACAACGTTCAATTATAAATGGGGTAGGACATGTAATGAGATTCCTATTTGGAACGATGGATACTAAGGACTTAGAAAGAATTAATACACGGTTTACAGCGCTACCCAAAGCAATCAGGCGTTAGGGCATTTGATGACGGAACAGGTTTCATTTATTAAGGAAGGAGTAAGACGAATTGAACATAACACAGCAGATATTCAAAAAATTGATAGATTAATTGGAATAGGAAATGGGAAATTAAGAAATCTAGAAATACAGTTAAAGACCGTGAACGCGACCCTTCAAAACGCACTTGGATACACTTTTGGAATAACTTCGGTATTTCGTAAGCTAGAAGCTAGAATTATAGATATTATGCAGGAAATTGAGCAACTCCGAGAAGCTTTTTTTGAGATAGCATCAGGACATTTAAGTGCCTATTTTTTATCCCCACGGAAATTACTAAAAATTCTTACTTCAATTCAACCACACCTGGCTATAGATTTGCAATTATTGACGAACCTTCGTTTAGACGAAATGTACATATATTTTAATACAGTGACCGTTCATGCCGTTTCTTATAATACTTCATTACGAATATATGTAGAAATTCCATTTTAGGCTCCGAACAGATTTTTTTAGCTATACAAGACAGTGCCGTTACCAATACAAATTAACAACCATGACTACAGCGATGGTAATCAATCCTACCCATCCTTATTTTGCCATAACTCCTGACCGACAGATGTACATAAAGTATTTAGAACAAGATATGGACGAATGAACTAAAGGGTTAATTCGCGTTTGCCCGCCTTTGACAGCAGTTTATAGACGAGGGATACCATCGTGTTTGTCCGCGTTATTTCTTGGAAATGAGAAGAAGTCCGCAAATTATGTGAGAAGACAATGATAATTGGTATTAAACCTATGTTTTACAGAAACAAGAATTCAAACGTATGGATCCACAGTGTAGATAGTATGAAACTTTGGTATCAATGTGAGATGCGTACAACTGCCCCAGGTATTACAACCAAACAGATAGAGATACATGGAACCGGAAAATTAACCTTACCTAGTAACTGCTATGTGCAAGGCCCAGAGCTAACGTTATTGACACATTATTCGTCATACACAGCTCTCAACAACACAGTAATAGACATACACGTTCCGCCAATTACCAACATATTGTTGAAAATGCAATCTGATAGTAAAACATTAGTTTCTTCAGTAGGAACGCCGGACGACATTGATAAAGTTTTAAAGTCAATTCAAGACAAAGCTTCACCCCCACTAGTAGTTCCATAAACAAAATGGTTAGAACAGTTAGAGGCTGTACAACCTAAATGGTACCATCCGCAATCAGAACATTTATCATATTATATCTCGACCGGATTTGGATTTTTTTTGGTAATTGCATTGATAATTATCATATGGAAGCGGAAATTGATTTACACTAAAATCATGGGCGATAGGAGACGCATAGTAACAGTAGTAAACATATCTGAACCCTATAATGAAGTTAGAATGTCTGCACCAGCTTTGTCCAAAATGGAAATGGAACAACTGAATCCAGTTGCTCGGAATATCTATCCAGACCTCAGTTTAAAGAGGTTATAAATATATATAAAAAAAGGGGTAATGGATTGGATTGGAAGATGCGCTTCAGAGTGAGCAAGAAGAATGAATGTTTTATCTTACATTAACGGTGGCGGTTTTCTTAAACTTAATTTTCATATCTGGCGAGGCAGTAACATGCTCGCAAAAGTTCAAGTGTGTATGAAAGCCTCTGGCGAACTATTAAAAAGTCGCAAGCTTTTTATCTTGCCCATAAAAGGTTGTAAGCTCGAATGTTATATTAACCAGTTGACATGTGCAGTCTTTTCAAACACTCCATAGCCAAAAAATTAAAGATGATATTTTGGAACTCATTGTAATGAGATGAGAAAGTTAATAAACACCTTATTAAGGATGTTATTCACTGGACAGAGCAGAAGAAAAATAGAGTATTTAACTAGAATTCTGAGAATTGAAATAGATAAATTAAGAATTTAACTCGCAAATATGTTTTGAAGTTTAGATCCAGGAACCAAAATTGTATATAAAAGGAGACGGAAAGGCAAATTTAATCACTATTACTTCGACAACAGACATCAACCGACGTAAGTACCAAAATTTTGTTAGTTCAATGTAGGGAGATTGAGAAATCAAAAGTTTAATTAAGTTGCACGTTTGATTCATTACAGCATGGAAGTAGCCAAAGAATTTTTCGTTTCGGCAACTCACTGGGCGGAGCTATATACGCTCCACTTCCCGAGGATAGGGAAGTTAAAATATGACTATTTTAATAGCCCGGAGCGCCTAGAAATGGCTTGGGACGGTCCAGAAGGGGAAGACGAACGGGAGGACGTTGCTTGGTGGGAGTGGTTAGGTTATTTTTGGTCCCCCGAGTGGGAAGTATGAATAGCAAACCAGTAAGCAATGTAATGAAAAGAAAAAAATAGATGAAACAGTTCAAAACAAAGAAAGGTCTGGTTATTGAAATTAAAAATAATTTTCCAAAATTAATAGGTAACGAATCTTCACATAAATTCAATGTGTAGTTAATCTATCATTACAAAACTTCGAGAAAATAAGCCGGGAAACAGATGGACTTCTAGAATTACTTAGAAGTAAACACTTAATGGTATTATAGTAAGTAAGTAAGTAAGTAATTTTTATTCATTTGACTAATACAGAGTAGAAGTATAAACACTATCACCTATTCTCTAGAGAGAGAGAGATAGGTCGAGTGAAATGAATAAGGTTATAATAAAATTAAGGTTAACAAATGTTTTGTTAATACATAGATAAATGTAATAATACAATATGAAACATAAAAAAATTCAATTACATTTACAATGATGCACACAATAATAATTACTACATTGTAAATATTGATATTAATGACAATCAACAAGGTAATTTATTGGGAGAGCCGTCAGATAGAAACTCATGAAGTGAGTAAATAACTGTTTTTAAGCAGAAAGGACTTAAGATTAGATTTGAAAGAATTGTCAGATGGGCATAAGCGAATTTTATTCGGAATGTTATTATAAATAATTGATGCTAAGTAGTATGGACCTTTAAAGAAAAGGGAAAGATTATGAGAGGAAATGTGAACTAAATTGCTGGAACGTGTAAAATGATTATGAACAGTTTGTGTTTTGCTGGAAGATGTGGGTATTAAGGCGAACAAAAAGAGATGCTGACTGAATCAGGACACATGCTAGTGTTGGGATTTCTAATTGTCGAAAGAGTTCCCGACAAGATCGCTTTCTAGAAGCTCCCGCTATTATCCTGGATTGCTCTTTTCTGGAGGAGGAAGACTCTTTTTGCATGAGGCGATGCACCCCAGAAAAGTGTACCATACGAAAGAAGGGAGGGGATAAATGCAAAGTATGTAATAATCAAAAATATGAGGTTGGACTATAGTTTTTAAGTTTCCTGAGTATATAACACCCACTAAGAATTTTAGATGAAACAATGTTTGTTTGACCCGACCAATCCAAAGTCTCTGTTAGGTTTAATCCTAAAAGTTTAAATGAAGAAGAGCGAATAATGTGGTTACTCCCAATTTGGATTAGAGGGCTTGACAGGGGTATATTTTGGGGAGTATGAAAATTCATGTATACTGTTTTGGGAAGAGATAATGAAAGAATGTTTTGCTGGCAGTACTGAGACATTTGCACAGCCTTTTGATTTAATATCATTGGAAAGCTAGATATATTGTGTTTGGGGGCAGTTAGCAGATGACTGAAGTCATCTGCATACTGTAGAGAAGTCCACCGGTTAGGTGTAGCTGCAGGTCATTAACATGAAGGAGGAAAGCTAAGGGACCTAATATCGAGCCTTGAGGGACTCCTTTAACTAATTTTTGAGGATCTGAGAGAACTGTTTTTGTTAAATTATTGTCAACAGTGCGGATAGCGACTACTTGTGAGCGTCCAGATAGGTATGATGAAAGCCAACTTTGAGCAATACCTCTGATCCCATATTTACTCCATTTTTGGACAGAAACGTCCTGTGATCAATTGCAATCAAAGGCCTTGCTAAGATCATAAAATATGCTAACTGCCTGTTCTCCTTTATCAAGGGCGGAATAAACATGTGAGAGGAAACTGAAAAGAGCGGAAGTTGTTGATCTATGTTTAAGGAAACCATGTTGACTTGGTGAAAGAACGTTGTGATGATTGAGATGTTCCCATAAGGCGGTCATGCATGATGTATTCATAAACTTTAGAAAAAGACGATAAGATTGAGATGGGCGGTAGTTGTTTTTTTGTCAGATTTTTTCCCTTTTTTCTTATAGATTGGTATTACCTTTGCTATTTTAAGATCAGAGGGAAAGATACCTGATGAAATAGACTCATTAATAATGTAAGATAGGGGAAGAGATAAAAAGTGGGAGCATTTTGCCAAGAGTGATCCTGGAATTTCATCCAGCCCAGCTGAGTGTCGGGTTTGCTTAGTTTTTTCAATAGTTGCCACTTCACTGGGAGTGGTTGGCTTTAGAAAAATGGTTTGAACTGGGCTAGGGAACCTTTTTGGGTGATATTGTGAGGAGGGTTTAGAATTCCCTGTTGCAATTGCTGGTGGCACATTAATGGTGGTGAAAAAGGTATTTAAAATATTGCCTAATGAAGTTGGGTTAGATACTAGTTTTCCTTCATGCATTATGGTGATACTTTCTTTGGATATGGGCGAAGAAGTCTGAGATTTGATTACAGACCAGGCCATTTTAGAGATGTTAGAGGAGTCGGCTATTTTGCGGCTATAAAATTGAAGTTTTGATTGTCTAATGTTTTTGGCATGAGACTTTTTGAGGGCCAAGTATTGCTCTTTACTAACTGATCTATTTTGGGAGTGTTTCAATGATGAGTGAAGATTTCTTAGTGTTTTTTCCCTCACAGCGAAGTGCCTGAGTAATCCAGGGGTTTACCTACTGGTTTCCGAATTTGAATTGTTTTCAGAGGAAAAGCTTCATTGAAGTGAACCAAGAAAGTGGACACAAAAAATGAGTAAAAAACATCAGCATCTGCTGTAAATGATAAAGATGACCATTGTTCACCACCTAGCCGTGAGATAAAGTGAGCAATATTTTCATCATTGAAAAAACGTTTTTGAGTCAGAATCTTTGAGTGATAATGGGAGAGGGATAGGTCAAGAAAAAGAGCATGATGGTCGGAAAGCCCTGGATCACGCACTGTGGCAGTGATAAGAGATTCGTCGATGGAGGTAAAAAATATTATCAATCAAGGATTTACTGGAAAGTGTGACTCTTGTAGGAGATGTGATGGTAGCATACATTTGAAAGGAATTTAGTAAATCAATTAGTTCAGTGCTGGTGGTAGATTGTGTTAAGAGGTCAATATTGTGGTCTCCAAAAATTATGTAAGAGGCCTTGGGGAATTTCTTTGTTATAAACAACTAGCATTTTCTCTAAGGAGGAGAAAAAACTTTAGGGTCACTAAGTGGAGATCGATACAAAGATATGATTATAAAATGAGAATTAGAGATGTGCCATGAAGCCCCAGAGCATTCAAAAGACTTTTCAATGTTAAAGTTTTTAATTTCAGCTATAGGAGAAATGCTAAGATGAGGTTTAGCAAATATAGCCACACCTCCATGAATAAATGAGGAGCGGCAAAAGATATCAACATTAACATAGTTTTTGGGATACAAAAGGAGTCAATTTCAGAAATTGTAAGCCAGTGCTCTGCTATACAGAGGGGTATCTGGAGAAGAAGCGCTGAGGAATAGCTCAAGCTCTTCTATTTTATTCCTTATTGATTGTATATTTAGAAACACTAATTTAGAATGTGTTCTGAGAGGGACCTGTGACGAGGCTATGTTTGTTTTTTTCTGGGGGGGGGGGGGGGAAAATCCTGAGAAGACGAGGTGATAGCTTTTTTGACTTTAGTTTTTGTTTTGTTTGCTAAAATAGGGGCTGCCATGTTTGACCTTGCTGATGACCGTGTGAGAATGGGGTCACGCTGGAAGCTAAGGCTAGCTTACCCCTTGGGTTTAGTACTAGCTTTTAGTTTTTGCTTTACATGGATTGACTGGTGAAGTGGTTCTGAAGATGAAGGTTTAGGCTTTACAGTTTGTTGAGTCGAAATCTTCTATTCGTAAAAATATAGATGATGAGTGATGTGTGCTAGCAGGGGTCGACGTAGAGTTCACGCCGGGGTCAACAGATGAGTGCATCATGAATGGTAGTTGTTAAGTTCTGATTGGAGTCGGAACTCCAAACTCACTGGACAGCTGCGTAAACCTTCTTGCATTCTTGGAACTTGGAGCTTATTTGATGGTTGTTTTTTGGAGTTAAACATTTGTGCTCTGATTTACTTGTAGTTTGCCTTGTTTTTGGTGGCTGCTTTCTTTTTGACTGTATGTAATAAACGTTGATTTTAATATTGGAATTTATGAAAGTTTTGGATAACATATTTTTTATGGTAGGCCAATGAAGACCATCTAGGCCACATCCAATTTTAGGCATTGCTAGTTCTTGTATATTATAAAATAAACAGAACTTTTTAAGCTATTTAGCGATTTGGCAACATTATGGTACGTAGGCTTGTGATGCGACTGCTGTTTGATCACCAAGTTGCAGATAAGTCTACCCTTGCTTCGGAGAAAAACTGGAGTCTCCAACTCTGGGCTCTCTGGACCGAAGGTAATCAATGCCGCCAAATGTAGATTTAAATTTACTAGCAATTCCACGGTTAAGCTTTAAGTCTTCCGCCACACAATGTACAAGAGGTGTGTCGAGTGGGCATGAGAAAATATCACTTTGGTGTTCACATAACATGAAGTTGCAGCTCGGGGTTGAAGTAGTCTTCTTCAACGTAGAGGTTGCTATTGGTTTCATGTATTTCATGGTGCAGTGAAGTGATGCTGCGCGAATTTCGTGCATTAATAATCTCTGCCAGTTGGGATGTTAGTTTGGATTTACCACCAGCATTCAGGTGCAAACCGTGCACAGTAAACTCTGATCGTTTCATTACAGACATGTCACAAAATAGCAATTTTTTTGTGTAGTGATGAATTTATAAATAGTCTGATTGATGTCTAGGATTCTTTTGTTGAAATTTAACGTGTCATATCTAAATGGTATACCAACTATGATCAGAGGACACGACCGTGGGTTTTAATAAGTTTTTTCATATCATCCACAATCGCTTCACAGTCATTTGGCATGTTATTTGTGCCAGCAATTATAATAGTCAGTCTCGGCAGTTTAAGGTAGGCATGGAAGAAGGGACGTCTTCACTACATTTTTCAGCATTGCATTAGGTTTGCAAATGTTATAGACTTCATAGTTTCCAGATAGCTGAGATGTGATTCTGTGGCTTAGCTCACGTCCATGGCTGTCACTAAACATACGCACTTTAGGTGGCTCTTGTGTATACGTTGACTTGCGCGGAACCAAGAGTAGGTCTAAGCTTCTGATGTTGCACATGGATTGATCCACGAGGTCTACCTTCACTTGATATTAAAGGGAGATTGGATGATTCAATAGAGTGTTTGCGACACTGAAACGAGGCAGAGGGTTTACTGCCATTACATAGTGGATCTGATTCAATTGAAATCTCACTACTACCGGCGCTATTTGTGCCGATTTCTGACAGCACACAAGGCTGTAGTTGGTTATAACATTTAGATTGAGTAGAAAGTTCCAGTTTTTTTTCGACGATGTTTAGTTTTACTTTGTAAATTTCAAAAAGCTCTTTATAGTTATTGCATCTTGTTTTCAAATTATCTATAATACCCTCTTGATTGTCAACAATAGTATATAATTTTCTTGGTTATCCATTGAATCTAGTAATTTCTTCTTAAATTCTAACATTTTTTCATCTATAGGCCTACTGTGGCTGTGTTGCAAATCTTTGTTTGTAGTATAGTTTTGTGAAAGAATTTTCGGCAAAGTTTCAGTCGACTTATGTAGGTCCAATTTATTTGATTTAGGCCTAACTAGAAATGCTTCAGCTTGACCCGTAGCAACATAAGTATCAAGCGCCTGATGAACGTCAACTTTACGTTTATTAATTAGTGTATGAAATAATTTCTCAAGCATTCCTCTGTTGCTGTATATACCCTTTGGGGAAATGTCATATTTCGTAAACTCAAATTCAATGTTACTTATTGACATTTTCTTAAGCAATAGTTCAAAAAATGCCTCGTGTTTTGTAGCTGTCATGTTGTTGGTTATAGTAATTGAAAATAAACAATATCATTTGTTTTCGTTAGATACGAAATGTCAACATAAAATCTCCGTGAAAAATGCAATATTTAAAACTTAAAATGCGTATTAAATACTGTGGGTACTCACGAGATAACGGTACCTGAGGTTTCAATGCTTCCTAGCTATCTTTTAAACACTAATTCATGTTAAAAAACTCAATGAAACAAAAATTCAATCATTTAAATGATATTACCAAAAATGCACCATTTAAACTGAAACTAGTCACAGCCTTTCATAAGACGTGTGATAATCACGAGAGCATTTAGTTAAGGTGAGAAAATGATCGTTACCTGCTAATCATCTTGTTACCCCACGTTATTCCCCCCTACCTCGCTGCCGCGATATAAGAGGATGCGATAACAGGTGTGGACCACTTTTATTCTTCTGCGCTATAGTTAATTACAACCATGATAAGGGAAGCAAGTGAGCTAACACCGACGTCCGGGGCGCGTTCGCGTACCTGGAGTCGCAATTTGTCTTTTCAGTTACCATACCAGCGACGTAGAAGCAGCTCCGTACACAGCATCGGGCAATTCGATAAACCACCTTTGAACGTCATAGGAGCACCGAAGTACAACCCCAGCAACAGGCTTCTGGGATACAGCCTGTTCCAGCCGGACTCTCTGACGCCCCGACCCAGCGCGACGCACGTGGAATGGTTCCACAACTAGCTGAACCCCTTCCACTGGACGATTACATCAACGACGACAACATGACGCCTCTATACAACCCCGCTTTGACCGTACCCGTGCACATGCCGTTTGCATATCACCCACCAGCGCAACCAGCTACCCAGGAAGGTTGCGAGGACCGTCAGGTAACGCCATCATACGCTGACTTGCGACACCTAGTGAAGAGGACGACAGAATACGGAGAGCTGCGAGCCTTGCGACTCGACATCGACGCCATGTTCGCCAACCGAATACCCTGTGACCCGATGGACCTTCATCCGTCATGGACTGAGATTAACCGCCGAATGCAGTTTTTGGCGAAGGCTGCCGCCTACCAAGAGTCGTATGGCGTTTGGCCGGACGACGAACAAAACTTTTGGTCCCAGCTGTTAGTTGTGACCCAACCTTTCCGTTGGAATTCTCAATATTGACTGTAACAAGTTGTAGTGCGTCAGGAAACAGTGCAGTGTTCAAGCAACACATACCATTGACTCTCGACGTCTGACGTGAACAGTGACTTAGCTATGACGACACAAGCTATTCCTATGGACACGAATTAAGCTCAGGTATTATGCTTATTGTGCTAATATGTTCGGTTTTGTAAAAGTTTCATCATTGTGATAACGATGAAAACTTTTAAATAGAGGAAGGAGCTATGTAGTAGAGCGGACTTTTAGCATTTATTATTAATATGTATTCAAATTCAAACCAATGTTCTGGAATGTGAATCTTAGTATTTAGATTGAATCAAGTAATATTAACGTGTAGGATATTCCAGAAGAAAGACGATTGCACAAGGTGAAGCCAAAGTTCGTAAACAACTTATATAAGTTAGCCTAATGTTGCATGACTCACCTGGCCCGCGACATCGCGAGCAGGGACGAGTGTCATTTAAATATCATTATTACGCATTTCTTGGAAGTTTAAAACGTAAACACATTAGGTAGTAGCTGGTACAGGTTGGCACCCAAGGCCACGCACAATCGTCTCAGCCAATGGAAACAGAGAGAAAGATCTAGAAAAGTTACATCAAATGATCTAATTAGTGAACGAGTTAGAGTATAAAAGAGCTGAAAATCGGTAGGGTAAGGAGAGTAAAAAACCAGACGAAGAGCCGATAGCAGTAGAAGAAGCTGATACTTGAGACTTGTAAGTTAATCAAATTATAAATATTACTTAGGTGTTGGAGAAAATAAATATGTTTTAAATTGTAAATCTAACTATTGATTGGATAATATCTTAAAAGTAAATTCAGTGTTTTTGCATTAAATGAAGTCACAATATTAAGTTACCTGCGCAAATGGTCGCTCCTTTGATTTATCTTGTGTTTGAGATAATGTTTGTAACGAATCTATGAAGTTACACGGTGTTGGCATATTTAACTGTTATATCTATTGTTATGATTTATATCGTAATAAAGTCAATTTAAAGATCTAATCGACTCATGCCTGAGTCGTCTTACCCACAATTCCAGATAGTACGTAGTTCCCGCTCGAATCCATGCTATCAAATTAATATGACGGTTAATCGGCTCATTCAGCGCAGAGGTCAGTAGTTGGGTATCGAACCCGTGACCAAGAGTTGTGGAGCCGGTTCGCCGCCATACTACACATGAACATCCCAAAGCATTTGCTAATAGACAAATAAATAAAGCTGAAGTTAACTACACTACTAGTGAGCGAGAATGCCTTGCTTTTATTTGGGGAGTCAAGCACTACCGTTGCTACCTATATGGCAGAAAATTCACCATTATTACGGATCATCGACCTCTGAAATGGCTAAATAATGTCCTTAAAGGACCCAAGTTCGAGATTAGCTCGTTGGGCATTGCTGATGAGTGAATATGATTTTGATATCGTCCATCGTGCAGGAAATTGTCATAAGAATGCAGATGCTTTATCGCGATTACCACCAGCGATTGATAAAGTAGAAACAACCAATACAAATGTGTGCTCTGCTACTCCTCTTCTTCCAATATTGGACCGACAACGTATTGGAGAACAACAGAAACTGGATCCAGTGCAAAATCACATCATTGAACAGCTTGGAAAAGACGAGGAAACAGATAAACAATGGATTTTGGACATGGACGGGTTGTTATACCATGGACTTAGAATAGTAATTAGACGAGTGAGCGCAGCGAACGTAAGTCTTCCCTAACGCTATACTCGATCGGGCCTTGGCCGTGAGCATTGTCCAATGTATGTATGTTAAATGTCTGTCTTTCTGTCTGTCTGTCTGTCCAGGCTCATACGGCCGAACGGCCAAATAGACTGGGCTGAAATTTTAAAACACACATCTGTGACCAGGTAACTGAGAACTGCTAGCAAAATGAGCGCAATCCATTTCGATTTAAACCTACAATAAATAAAATGGGATTTTTAAAAATATCGGTAGCATTTGTTTAGATTTTTCATATGAAAAATAGGCCACAGCCTACGATATAAAAATACAATTCAGATATAGTCGCTATCAGTCGGTGATTTTTCGTATGTTTTTGTTGTCAACACGGTATGTCATTCTTTAAAGGTTATGTCATTATTCTTGTTTAAATTCATCAACTAATTAAGCGAGCGAAGCGAGCGTTTCCATTTGACTCTGCCGGAAAAATTTGTCACTCGTTTTGTTTTTTTTTTTGTTTGTTTGTATGTCTCGCCATAACGTTCGAACGGAGACTCGGATCGATTTGAAATTTTGACCATCCGCAAGCTTTGTTCTCGATTGAATGCCATTAGTTTTGTGGCAAAATCGTTCAAAAAGTTAAAAAGTTACATTAAAGTTAATCGAAAGTTTTTTTTTCAAACTAAACGGCGACAAAATCTGAGATAGCCAAATCATTTAGAATGTCTGTCCGGTCACGAATATGTTAATTTTATTTTGATCCGATAAGTAGTGTAGATGGAAATTACATTATAACAAAAGTAACGTTGCCATGGCAACGAAAAGACGCGCGAAGTTTCTAATGCACTGCCACCTAGAAGTAATCAAAATACTTTCGAGGAAGCAGTCTATTATTTGTCACCAAAGAGTTTAAATAGTTTTCCCAAGGAGTCAAGGTCCTCTAGATGGCGGTGGATTTTATCCACAAAGTAAAGTTTTACACACGGGTTTACCCAAATACCTTAACAATAATAAATAATATTGGAAACATGGCCCTGTGGACAGCGAACGTCGCAAATTTTAAAATTTAAAAAAATGTGCAATGTGGGTATAGCTATAGCAAAGATTAGACGTGCTCGCTTATCAACGCGTCCAACTGAGCGTTTCCTAGTTAATAATGATGACCAATTGACCATCCACAAGATACAGTGCAATACCGCAGTAGACCCTATACAGTATACACGCAGTACTACGCCATATAAAGGTATAATTAAAATCGGAGACTAGACCACCTACTTTATTCTAACCTACGTCATGAATGTTAGATATGTGTACGCTTTACGTAGGCCTAAACCATATGGTCGTGTATTTGGCACAGAGCATTGCTCTGCATATGGTAAAAGACGATCGAATTAGACTAAGTACAACTCGCAAACATCAGCTGGTAAGTATAAAAGTGAAGTATATATACTCCACGAAAAGATGCGACCTCTGGCAGTCGTCGTCGGGGACCTCTACCCCTTCCCTGACAACCCCCTTGACGACGATGACCATAACTAGGGAAACGCCAAAGTCGTTGTTAGATGAGTGAGCAAGAGTGCAAATAAGAGGGGTTTGAGATTAGTTGTTATAAGGGCGCGTCAACACTGTAAGCCTAATGCGCCCTCTAGCCTAATATACTGTGGAGTAAATGCCCTGCTAGCTAGTTCAGCTTAAGTTTTGGGGAGGAAAGGGATGTTCCCGGGTACTCACCTGGCTTTGCTAAACTCGTCAAACAACGACTTTGGCGTTTCCTAGTTGACGATGGGGCGAAGGCGATGAGTATTCTGTTACGCTCTACTCGATCGGGTTTGTTCGTGAGCTTTGGGTCCAATTGTATTATGTGTTGTATGTAGTTATGTAGTTGTTAAATGTTTTGTCTGTCCGGGCTCATACGGCGGAACGGCCAATAGATTGAGCTGAATTTTAACACACATCCGTACCAGGTAACTGAGAACTGCTAACAAAAGTCATTCTTGTTGCGATTTAGCTCGCAGAAAAAATGTGAAAAATGTGAACTTAGATTTGCAATTTTTTACATACCATTAGTAAATAGAACACGGCCTGTGAAGTTTGCATCAGATGAACCAAGTAAATGTTTTATGTTGTTTTTGTTTTTATTCTTCTGTCATTCTGAAAATGATGTTTGGGCCATTGCTGGCTTATCAAGGATACTATTTACACTTCTTTGGGCGGGTATGATCTGCAAGAAACAGTGCGAACGTATTTTAATCTTCGCAAACATCAGCTGGTAAGAAAGGGTAGTATATTACTTTCCGAAACTGAATCGAGCTCTGGCAGTCGTTGTCGGGGACCCCCTTATTCTCTAAAGACCTTTCCAGGCGACGACCAGAACAAAACGAAATGACAAAGACGATGCCCACCACACGACCCCTTTACCCTGGCTATTTCTGACCACACCAGCATGGGATTTTCCTCCCTATATCCTCTAGGTAAGATGGTGATTTTTGACCAGCGGTTGTCGCACCCTTAATCCAACAACAAAACTAAATTGGGACGTATGGGATCAGCCTTTTCATAATAGGACGACGACTAACGGTTGACGCAACCCTGAACCAAAAAACTATAAACCACTTTCTTGTTCGCCTAGGCCTAAATATTTTATTTTTTTAGGTGTATTTGGATTAAGGACGCGTCAACCGTTAGATCATAATGCATGACTTAGCCTAGGGGATGGGGAGGAGTGGCCCATCTGGTCAGAACCACCATGGGTAAGGGGAGGAAGGGGGATTTTTTCACGTCCGTGGTCGTCATTGTCTTTGTCATCGTTCGTTGTGTCATTGTCACCGTCGTCGGGGAGGTCGTCAAGGGAAGGGGAGGTGTCCCCGACGACGATTGCCAGAGCTCGCCTCTGGTTTTTTGGGGGGTATAGTATACTTCCCTCTTATTAGCTGATGTTTGCGAGGTGGACCTTTTCTCTTGAATCGCCAGAGCAGCAGAACAATGCTCTGGGCCAATTCTACCCCCAACCCAGAAAGGAATCGTCTTTAATTTTTCATACATTGACGCTGGAGGAAATACCTGTTCTAAGGGTCATACATCGGCCCCTTCCATTTAGCCTGGGGTGAAGCTTATCTGTTTCAACAAGGGTCTGTGACCACTAATGTTTGTATAAAGATTATACTAGGGAAACGCCAAAGTCGTTGTTAGACGAGTGAGTGAGCCTGTGTTTAGTCACCACATTACAACACACACATTACACACACATTACTTTTCTTACCCCTACCTTGAAATCCTCCTTCCTCCCCTTACCCCATGCCTGGTTCCTGACCAGCATGGGCCCCTCCTCCCCATCCCCTAGGCTAGAGTCGTGCATTATGACCTAACGTTGACGGGGCCTTAATCCAAATAAACCAAAAAAATAAAATTTTGGGTCTAGGCGAACAGAGAAAGTGGTTTATAGTTTTTTGGTTTCAGGGTGCGTCAACCGTTTGTCGTCGTCCTATTATGAAAAAGGCTGGTCCCATAAGCCCCAATTTAGTTTTAGTTTGGATTAAGGGTGCGACAACCGCTAGGTCAACGCCAAAGTCGTTGTTAGACAGGATGAGCCATGTGTTGTATACCCGCTAACATTACTTTTCTTCCCCCTACCTTTGAACTCCCTAGCCTATCTTGGTTAAAGTGCGCTTATGGCCGGACAGTTGACGTGCCCTTAAACTTAAAAACTTATAATTACCTAACTTAAATCCAATCAATGTTCACGGTACTAAACCACGTGGCTCTCTCACTCGTCTAACACGACTTTGGCGTTTCCCTAGTTAGACGATGAGCGCAGCAAAACGTAGTCTACAACGCCTACTCGATCGGGCCTTGGTCGTGATTAATTTCTGTTAAATGTTAAATGTCTGTCTGTCCGGTCCCATACGGCCGAACGGCCATATAGACTGAGCTGAAATTTCAAACAGACATCCTTTGACTAGGTAACTGAGAACTGCTAACAAAATGAGCACAATCCGTTACGATTTAAACCTGCAAGAAATAAAAAACTAAAAAAAAACGTTGAACGTATGGAATTTTTTTTAACGACAATGGTTTTCATTTTGAAACAATATTTTTTGTTTGTAATTTAGCTGGCTGTGAAATGCCGTGTCCAAAGTTAATCGAATGTTGGACGTCAAGGTACCCCAAATTCCGCTCGTAGATTGAGTAAACCTTGCAATATTTTCATGTATTTCGTACTGGCTATGTTTCCAGGGTATTGTCACAGATGTAGGACTACACTGCGTTATATGAAATTTCAAAACATGTTAAATATTTTAATAAATACAATCCAGAAATTACAAAATCTTTCCCGACCATTGAACCCACGTCCCCCACATTTGGGCTATAAGGCGCTTGAGCCAACTCGACTGGGGAAACCCCAAAAGGGTCGTTGTTAGACGAGTGAGAGAGTCATGTGTTGAGTACGGGGGAATATTTGCATTTAAGTTGATTATAATATTCGTATAAATAAAAGGGTACCTATTTAAGTTAATAGCATAGTTTAGGCCATAATGTTCACCTGTAGCCTATGATAGGCTAGGGAGGCCTAAAAAAGGGGGAAGAAAAGAATGTTCCCGGGGTACTCAACACAGGGCTCACTCACTCGTTTAAAAACGACTTTGGCGTTTCCCTATTCCATGGTTATACCATGTGGATTCAGAAAAAAGGAGATACACTTTGTTGCAGTTCCAACCAGTATGATTAAAAAGTCCTATACACATGCCATGATTTACCTGTTGCTGGACATCAAGGGTTATAAAAACACTTGATTTGATACAAAAAAAACTTTCTATTGGCCGGAAATGTATGCACAGACTAAAAAGTATTGCTATTCTTGTAATCCCGTAACCAAGAAAAGCAGCTATACAATTGTAAAACCAGCTCCTCTACAGTCATATCCAGAGTTATTAGTTTTCCTGGCAGCGGACCCATTTAGTTTTAGTAGGACCGCTGGAAAGGGAGTGATCATGGTAACGGGTTTACATTCTAACCTTCCAGGATGCGTTCACCAAATACTTGGAAGCCATTCCTCTTCCAGATCAATTAGCTGTGACCGTAGCAAAAGCAGTGTTGGGTCAGTTTTTTTTTTAAATTAACTTTTTAAAATTTTCAGTTCACACTCAAAAAATGAACTTTTAAAAAGTTTCAAGTCCTTTTAAAACCTAAAATTTTGAAAATTTTCAAGTTCGTCTAAATATGAACAAAGTTCTTTTAAAAGTTCTTTTTAAAAAAATCACTATTTTACTAAAGGCTAGCGTCAATTGAAGAAAAACACTAGAAAAAACTTAGGGGTGTTCGAGTACCAATTGACTCGCGATTTTGAGTCGGACGAAAGTGTTTGAGCTTCTTTGATCGTGTTGATGATTTAAATACATTCTCGTCGACCAGCTTGTTAAATTAATACAGATACTTAGCTTTTAAGGCTTCCCAGATTTTTTTCCGAATTAGTTGGCGTTACTTACATCGTTTTAACTAGTAAATCATGCGTGATGTTGTCAAAATCACTGAACGTGCGTCAACGTAGCCTACGATAAACGATAAATAGAGGCGAGCTCTGGCAATCGTCGCGGGGACCTTGCCCCATTCCCTTGGACGACCTCCCCGACGACGATGACTATGACACAACGAAGACGATGACGACCGCGACGTGAGAAACCTCCCTTCCTCCCCTTTCCCGTGGCTGGCTCTGACCAGCATGGGCCCCTCCTCCCCCCCAGGTTAGAGGGTTCATTATGACCTAACGGTTGACGCGCCCTTTAAATCCAAATAACCAAAAAAACTACGATAAACAACGAATTGTTATTGTTTTTAAGCGTCGAGAGGCGGCGAGTCGAGGGCTGCTCGGCGCACGGAAAGAACTTACAAATGACTTCTAAAACTGAAAAGTTCGTTCTCAAAATGAACTTTTAAAAGTTTAAGTTCATTCTTTTAAAAAAAGAGTTAGTTCACTGAAAGTTTACAAAAAATGAACGCGTTCACGAGAACGCGTTCTTTTTAAAAGTTCCTTTCCCCCAACACTGAGTAAAAGCTTTTGTAACTAAGATCATTTGTCGTCATGGGACAAGCAGCAATTTGTTACAGACAGGGGTCTAATTCATGTCAGCCATGTTTTAAAGAAACTTTGAAGCTTCTGAAATTGAACGTATACAATGAAAGCCCTTACCAACCCGGAATCAAATGGAGGTCTTAAAGATCTAGTCGAGATTTGAAGGACCTGTTGTCTCATTTTGTGACTGAAGACCAACAAAATTGGAATGAAATGCTTCCATATGTGTCACTAGCTTACCGTAGCACTATTCATATGCAGTACTGGGCGAAAAAACCATTCTTCTTAATGCATCTTAGAGATGTTGAGGTTACCATTTGATGACATTGTGTGAAATCTAGAAGGGTTCAATATACATTGACTACAATTATGTCAAAAGAAATGCTAAACAGATTACAGATTGCGTTTGCAGAAAACTAGAAAACATCTGAAAAAAACAGGGGTACAACGAGCTGTACAGTTCAATAAAAAATAAAGGAAGTCAAGTATAAAGGGTAGGTGCCAGGTATATTTACACGACCCACTACTAAATTAGGCAGATCAAAAAACTGCTAAAACCCTGGAAGGGCCCATATCGTCTTTTGGATTTTAAAAGGGCCCTGAAACCGTTAAAATCAGGGAAATCTACGGCAGAAAGACTCAGATCGTGCATGTGAACCGTTTGAAACCATGTAGAAGTCGGCATGTTGATAGGGTGAATGAACTTATCCCTGTTTCCTTGCAGGTGGAGAGAGAAAATATAGGAGCAGGTTGGCGACCTATAGATGACGACTTCATAGAAAGCCACCACCCCCAAGACCAATAGACCCCCCTCTTAGACCAGTTACCCCACCCGAACCCCAAGCTCGTTATAATCACAAAGTAGAGGCCCTGTTAAAAGAGTACCCTGGGTATTACCATAATTCATTAAATGTACTAATAAAAGTTATTTCTCCATAGAAAATGAATTTTCCACCTTTTCTTGCTTGCTGTGTCCTTCATGGGAGGATGTCCACCGTCACGCCACCTACAAGAGACAGATGCTGACGGATCAAGGCCTAGTTTTCATAAACGAGAACGATTTCTGCTTTCAGGGACAAATGGACCCGGGTCATAGACATTAACCTTCACAGATTTCGAGTAGAACTAACCATTTTTGATAACCAATTTAATGAGTTGTTGGAAAATAAAGATATTTTTAGTCAGACTTGGGTGAAAAAGAGCGACCAACAATCTTTTAAATGACTGATCAGAACTGTTGTTACTAAAGAGTGTCGTTTGTTGATCTCGAAAGCAGAAAATCTATTTATCACTGTTGTCTGAATTAGAGCATAGTACTGAATTACCTTCTCGCCACCCACGAGGCCTGGTAAATATGGGAGGCAACGTATTAATTTTTTTTTTGGAACCGCAGTAGTAGGCGACAGGGTTGCATTAAATAAAAAATTAGGAAAAAAACTCGAGCCACAGATAAAGCATTATACGTGTTAGAGGAACACTCTACTGTGTTAGACAATACAGATAATTCCCAAGAGATCATACCCAAATATGCTAGATCGTCTGACAAATGCTACTAAACTTCTGGCAGCAGAATTAGCCAAGCTTCAGTTAATTCAGTCTAGTGTAGTGGATTTAACCACAAAAACTGATTTGATGTTGAAATTTAATGGCCTATTCAAATTCTAAATATTGTACTGAACCAGGCTCGAAATGAACTAAAACACTTTGCTCAGGCAGGGATCTCTGCAAATCAACGTTTAAGTCCTTTTTCTTACCACCATCACAGCTTTTGAATGCATTAACAGAGATTCAACCGAATCTTCCTAGTGAGTTAACTTTGTTAACCGCCCTACGGATTGAGGATGTCCAAGTTTATTATGTTTTAGCTAATGTTTTTGCTTTAGCTACCCCTGAAGGTATACGACTATTTGTAGAAATTCCTCTGAAAGGAAGAACAGATTCTTCACCCTTTATCGCGCGGAACCTCTTCCAACTTACACTTCAACAAAAGGTGTATTCATGTATATCAAACCTGATTACCCTTATTTGGCTATTTCTGAGGACCAAAATAGTTTCCTTCATTTGACCATCCCGGACCTTGCCAGTGTCGTGGTCATACCACAAGGGTTTGCAACCCTGTACGTAAGATTTTTCGCTATCCACAAAGCTCTTGTTTATATGCTTTACATCGAGGAGATGATATACAAGCCAGGTCCTTATGCCAACATCAGCTAATACGAAACCCTCAACCAGTTTTTATTTGTGCAAAAACAGAGAATACATGGGTGTACTGTATAGTGTTTCACAACTAGTACGTATGACATATCAGTGTCCCGAAGACACACTTCAAGACCTTCATTTTCCGTTCCCCTATTCAATTAAATGGTACAGGAATACTAAATCTACCCAGTAGATGTGGTGCTCTCACTGATGGGGGTGTATTGTTGTCCCACACTTATGTTTTTTCCTCTATTACACTGAAAAATCCTATTTTCCTTTTCCCGGAAATTCCATCTTTACCATCCCTTCCAACTCCAAGGAATTTGAAAGTGATGAGTATAAATTGAAAATTGATAAAATGATAGACAATCTACTAAAACCTCTACTGACGGAGGCGACCCAGAAACGACAGGAGTCCCTTTAAGAGACATACATAAGGCAATAGTCGAATTGGAAGATTCAGAGTAACTCCAGAAGTCCTTCTGGTCCACAAAGGTTTTCCAATTTGCATTACTTGCAGGGTTAATTATAATAGTTATGGGTGGAGGAGTATACATACAAGGATGGTGGACAAAGTGCTTGTTGTCTTTATGTCACAAGTACTGTCAGAAACCACCTGAGGTGCATTCTGAACAAACTGTTAGCATGCTGCCTGTACAAGTAAATACTGTGGAAACAAGTGGTGAGTTAAGTTTTTAAGCACCACGTGGAAAAAAAATTAATTAAAAATAATCAAAAAAAAAACTTTAATATAAAAAATATGTAATTCCGGTAAAAAAAAAAAATGAAAGAAGGAGATTCAGTTTTAATTTTTGTATTTTGTAAGATGATTTGATGTCTTATAATTAGTATGTAATTTTGTAATTTTGTTGGATTTTTACATCATATTGTATATTATACCCATTATTGGGCATATTGCAAGTTCTCTATATATAAAATGTTTAATAATAGATTATATTATCTGATGAATTAATTAATATTTGATTAACTATAATAAATGTATATTTTCATGAGATTGGAAACCTATCTGAGCAGATTGGGTGTTTGCTGAAAACACACCTCTACTAACAGCCAGATCATCATGGTTTAAGAGGACACTTCCAACCGAGTTGACTCGTATACCAATTACCAAGCACGTCAAGGAAGCTTAACCATGCTGTGGATGACGTCATGTCATGGGTATACCACAGTTACCTCACGATGTCTGGACGACGTCACGCATAACATTAGTTAAGTTGTGAATTATTATGTTTTAAAAATTCTATCACTTCTTGAAAATATGCTCTACTTTGCATATAATTATGAAGTTTAATTTTTTGTGTGGAATTAATTATGTTAATGTGGTTAATGGGTATATATATATATATATATTTTACCTTTACATATTGCTAACAAATAACGTTAATGTGGAAAGTAAAATGTTATTATTGATTTATGTTTTGAGAAACAACTAGGCTTGTTTTTTTTGTGTATTGTTTAAACCACAATAAGGGTTACTAAATAATCAGGGTTCTACAAGAAAAAAAAGTTGAGTTGTTATTCTAATATTAACAAAGCTGTATTGTTAGTTACATTTTAGAAAATTTTAGCCACAAGTTGTGCTTGTTAAGAAAAAGTTTATAAATTTTGATTATGATGTGTGGTAATGAAAAAATTATAATTTTATTTAAAGCTCTCTTATTTGCTCTTCCCAGAGCATTCATACACGCTAATATTTTTCAGAAAATCTACAATCCATGTCTCCACTTTAAACATCGCAATACCTCTCCATACCTCACGACCGATCGAGATTGAAAAAACCGAGCCTACCAGCTACTACCGAGTTGCACTCATGTGTTGACGTTACCACTGCTTGCACGTCTGCTTACTGCATGCACATCACCGCGCCATACAGTCACCAAAACGAACAAGAATTTTCCCCAAAACGGCATGTACCCCAAGTGCTGTTTAGAACCGTCAGCGGCTACAACAACCCCTCTTGTTCGGAAAGACTGGACAAACGTGCAGTAACCCTGTTTTTAAGCAGGTTTTGATTGAAGAAGAATCCAAGGACAAGAAGATCATCACGTGTTATAGAGTGTGGTGAACTCTACTCAATAACATTTCATATTATGTATTATGACCATTCAGAAGGAGTGCAATGTCCTCGAAAACAATGTTTTGGTTTGCCATTATCTAATTAGGCAAAGTCATTGACCTCGGTTTTCATTGATCTGATCGTGTTGTCCATGTTCTTATTATGTTCTTATTCCAACATTTGAATCTATATTCCTTTCTCCTTCAGAACATTCTGACCTGGATGTTAGATTTATTTTTGTTATTTTGTAGATTTTGTTTGTTTTTAAAGAAAGAAATTACACCCCTTTAGGGGATATTTTTTTATTGTTGGGAGCATTGTTATAAAGCTAGATTTACGGTAAGGGCAGATAAGACTGCCTTTTAAACTACATACGAAATTAACTGGGGAATAATTCTCCAACTAGACATTGAAAAGAACGAATATTTGTGAGCCTACAGCACACTGTTTTACGAGATAGGAATTCATTACAAGGACGAAGGTAATGACATTTCACGATCGGACTATCCAAAGGTCTATTTTCTTATTGCCTTCGACCTGACACCCGACTTGTCAGCGTATCTTGGCCAATGGAGTGCCAATGCAATGGTAATCTACGTATCGAGGTACGTTTTCGAGGAAGCTCTGAGGAAACCACATAATTTTCATATTGTATGAGAATTTAACAGTATGATCGAAAACGATAAGAAACGTAACATTACCGTCGATTACAATAATTAAAATGCCGTGCACAGATAATAAACTTATTTATTTTTATTATAATAATAATTTAGTTTGTTTTATATTATAATTATCTGATTTATTTTGATTATCTCTTAAAATTCCAGAATGGATCTTCTCAACTCTACTGGATTACTTAAAGAAGAGGGAAACAGTATCAAAAAGATAAGCAATTTTTAACAGTTGATAAAAAATATTGTAATTACATTATTGAAAGTAAAGCAACGTTTGGAAACATAATTATGGTTGTACTAAAATATACTGAAAACGGAGATGATAGTATTAGTAATCTTTATCAACCATCTCGTTTTTCGAAATTAACACCTGAAGAGTTCAAAGAGTTGAATAAAGAAAGAAAACTAAAGTTTGTTTATAGAGGCAATACAAGATGTTGGTATGGTTAATGAAGCGGGCATTATTGAATTTATAAAATGAAAATCACTATAACTAATACCGGGCTAACGCACTTTTCGGGGCGGCCCGACTTTGGCGGACCGAAACGGGCGTTTCCCCGCACCGGGGGCGGCCGACTCGGCGACGTTCACGACCGGAATTTTGCTGGGATTTTGATAAAAAATACGTCCGACCCCTCGCGCCCCGGGTTCCACCCCTTTTGACGAGTTTTTTCGAGCCGTGTCGAAAAATACCGAAAACACGGCGCCGCACGGCGGACGACGCTGCGCCGCGAGTACGGGCGCCACCCACTCGGCACGACCACCGCGGGTGCGCAAAGAACGGGCAACAAACCCGCCATTTGACTTTTTCGCCCATCTCTCTTCGTTTGGCCGTGGCGAACGTGGTACATTTCGATTTGTCTTTTCCTAAAACATTTCCGGTTGTACGGGCCAATTTTGGCGGAGAAAATTTTTCCAAATTTTTCGTCACCACGTCACCTCTGAAGAAGTGCATTTTGCATCTGCCGAAATGGTAAACGGTTTAAAAAAATGTCCCGTGTTCTTATTTTTGGCTCTTCTATTTTAAACTTTCCGAATTTTTTCAAAATTTTGGGTAAACTCTAGAGCTTTGTTCTTTGGTGATTTCGAAAGCTTAGAGAAGGACGCACAAGAGGGTGGATAAATTGTCTCGGATTTTGCGTCCAATACCGAGAAAAAAAATTTAAAAACATAAACAAACCGGTTCATTTACACCTTGCCACCTGGAAATATTCAAAATTCAAATTTTAACGGTTCTATAAAACAAAAATCGTGCTTCATCACCTTCGGGAGGGATGTATGTATAAGTAGAACAAAAGTTTGGGTACCGGGAATCGAACCCGTCGTAATGGAACAATGTTGAATGCCGATTGGGACGTCGTTTTTTTTGCAAAGTTCCAACTTTTATGGTCCAAAATTCGTGGTAATTTTTTTTTCGCGAAAACCTAAATGGGCTATCGGGACATCCGGGTCCTTCCTCTAGCATTTCAACACAACACACATTGAACATTGTTCCTTTGCAGAGGCGATATGCCTCCGCGAGGTAAACGATGTGTAAATATTTATTTTTAAAATTGAAATTTTGTTTTAATGGAACACAATTAAAAAACGGGTCCAATCGAGTCCAAAAAAAACTTTTGTGGTACTATAAAAATCGTACAAGAGTCGGGCAACACGAATAGACAAGTTTTAGCTCTTCGTTTTTACCCCCAGTGGGCGAAAAATAAATCGGAAATGAATTTTCACACATTATCTGGCATCGATTTCGCCCCAAAATGCCCACTTTGACGAGTGTACCTCATAGTAGCATTTTTTTGGGGAAAACAAAAAATATTGCCCGGCAAGCACGGTATCTTAACCTACATTTTGATGACAAACACTTTGTGGTTTGTGACATTCGGACGTGTTTTTTTCCTTCCGAACGATAATCACTGTGTAGTTGTTTTAATAATGTATTATTATTTTCTTCTTTTGCATGCTTTTTGTGAATGCCCTGAAACGGGCCCTATTTCGACTTTTATGTCCCTACCATGTTTGGCTAATAAATAATTCGATGATCAAACTTAATAACAAAATTTACTTCGTCTCACTTTTCAAAGGTCCTGAGCGCCGAAATTGCACTTGAAAATTAATTTGTAATTGAAAAACGTTAAATAAATGATTATCATCTAACATTTTGAATGCTTACTTTGTTTGGCCTCAAATTTATACTGATCATAACATAAACTATTTTGTGCATTCGTAAGCTTGCAGCAGAGAGAAACGCGTTCATTTAAAGGAAATCTATTTTTAACTTTGTAGTGATGTAATATGCTAGGCTGAGTGTGCATTCCAGTCGTCTATTCTCCACGCCTAGTAGCGGCGCGCGGGCATACACGTGTTGGAAAGTACTTGGCCAAATGAATGCGTCTGGCTAAGGTGTGGATTATCATGCACTCGGCGCGGGTTTGACCCTCGGTGGCGCTGCTTTCTCTTTCAACTCGCATTGTTTGGGAAATTGATGTGTATGGTTAATAAATGTATTAACTGTCGATTGGAGTACATCGTTCAAAGTTTAGTAAAACGCAGTGTGTTCGGCGGGAGGAGTTGTCTTGGAGCAGAAGGTGGTTGGGGGGGGGGGGGGGGGGGGGTGTATTTTCTATTACTGTCTGAAGCATTTTCGCGCATGTAACAAGTGCATCATGTAATGCTAAAATAATGTTTTCTCATGTTTTATACTAGCGAATTCCTTTTGGGTTGGGCGGGGGGCGGCTGGGCAAAGAATACGGCGGGCGGAGTTACTTGGAGCGAAAGGTGCTTGGGGGGGGGGGGGGGGGGGGGTTAAATTTTTTTTAACTGTCTGAAGCATTTTCGCGCATACTAACAAGTGAATCATGAATTGTAATGATTAAAGAATTAATGTTTGATACTAGCGAATACCTTTTGGTTCGGCAGGGCAAGGGGGGGGGGAATCATCACATTTTAATTAAATTTGACAAGATGTATAAAAGGGTATACGTGCTAGATATTCACAGGTCACATTTTTCTTAAAGGGACAATTTTGAGTAGTTAGAATATAAACTAGGAAAACGCTCAGTTGGGACGCGTTGTTGAGCGAGCACCGGTACGTGCAACATGACCCGAGTACGACATTCCCATAAGGCCCACCACACAGTGTAGGCCTACCTGGATATTGACATTATTTGTACACTTTACTATTCCAACATCTTTGCATTGTACTAATTCAGCGTCATGCCTTCTAAAGTGTATCTTTGTATCGTCACTGCCTCCTTCATTTTTTAACATCATTTTTCGAATTATGATTAGCAATAAGTCTTTAAGGTCTTGACCGATTTAAGCTGAACAATTTGGAAAATAGGAGAGAATGTTGTACTTATTGACCCTGCAAAATTCATAACGATCGGTACATTTTTATTTTTTATTTATTTTTTTTATTTTTATTTTTTATAACCAATGATCGGATTTTGTTCAAAAACTATACAGCAACCCGCCTAGGTGGTATGTACATGTGTGCCAAAATTTCAGGTCGATCAGAGAAACGGTGCGACCTGTATCGAAGCAGTAACAGAAAACAAAAAAACAAAAAAACAAAAACAGACATTCGAGCCATAAGAGTCAAGTGGAGAGCTCGTACGCTCGCTCAATAAAGTATTAAATAATTTTGAATGTGGTACTCCCACATATGCACCAGCAGCGAGTACATCTAGAAGAGTATAAAATTGTCAAATTTCATTTAAACGTCTGGCT